>JAVTVY010012989.1:0-51497 GCA_036873755.1 Hanleya hanleyi
AATTTTCAATGATGCCGGCAAGACATCATGATGTTCCAAAACTATCAAATCCGTATCGCTTTCTGTGTTCCAAAACGCTTTACCATGTTCCAAAATCGCGGAAATTAAATGCAAGATTTAAATTGACTTGACACTCATGAGTCACCATCTCCCCATCTTCTCGAGACAAGGCGTATCCTGCCGCAAGCTCTACTCTCCACCTTGTCACATTTGCCCATTACTTTACGAAAATTAAAAGCGCCACCTCGCGTGTGAACTGATCAAGTGGAGTTATCTTCTCCTTACGAACAAACCAATCACAAGAATCAGAATCAGAATCAGAATCAATTTATTATACCAAACATCCCAGTTGGGACAGTGCATAAAACTAACAGACCCATAACAAACTCACTTCGTCGATTTGGAAAACATGGCGGCCGACTCACCAGCTGATTGCGAAGCGCTCTATGCAGAAATAGAAGAGAAGTTTAAGATAGATACATTAACTGCCCAACAAAGACAGGCCATGGAGGCGTTAATGAAGAAGAAGGATATATTTGTTTGTTCTAAGACGGGCAGTGGGAAGTCCCTGTCGTACGAGTCTTCGCCCTTACTGTTCAAAGGCTCTTCTGTTCTGGTCATAGCTCCGCTGTTGAGCATTATGATTGAACAGTGCGAGAAATTAAATGCCATCGGATTTAAAGCCACCTTCATTGGGAAGGATGCCGAAGAAGACCAGAAAATCGGAGGGGCTTATTTTGATTTCGTTTTTGCGAGTCCAGAGAATGCCATAGCAAACCAGAAATGGAGAGACATTATTAGTTCACCAACTTTTCAGGAAAAACTCCAGCTGATCGTTGTGGATGAGGCCCACACAATATTGCAATGGTATGTATTTTTCTATTATTACACGCTGATGAGAATTTTCACTTTTCTTATCTGATTTTAGCTTTTTATTCTTGCAAGTTTCATTTCTGAAACCTTCTGACTTTGATCTGAAAGTTAAAAATATGACGAAGAGGGGGGGGGGGGTATTTTCAGCTGTTTTCAATTTTTTTTTGTCCTGTTGTAGTCTCAGCCCTATATCAACTCTGGTCATAGGTTTCTGTTTAATTGTAATGTCATCATTGGGTAATGTACATGTAGCTTTTATGGCTGCATGGTCAGGCCTATTACAATCACCATGGTTAATGTATAATCTTTTTTTTTTTTACAGATTTCATGATAGTTTAATAGTGACCACTCTTCTTTTTCTCAGTCAAAACATAGCTCAGTTGAACATTTACAGCTCAATCAGAACTGATCTAGATATATTATTTCATTTTTTGGTGTCAAAAGTTTTGGTTTTAAATATTGCAGATTTAGACATGTAGGCCTACTAGTATCATATGGATACGATACAAATTTTCATTCATAACAATAGTGAATGCTTTTTTGTTACAGGGGAAACAGTAAATCCACAGAAGATCCATTTCGGAAGTGGTTCAGCAAAATTGGTGAGCTGCGCTCCTTGTGTCTTGATGTGCCCATTATGGCTCTGACAGCAACTGCTTCACCACTGAGCCGGAAACAAATCATGAGATCTCTGTGTTTCAAAGTTTTGCGGGAAGTAATCATAGATTCTTCCGATAGGAGAAACATCAAACTTTCATCTGTGGCTATTTCTTCAGTTGCTAATGTAGCGGATACATTTGATTGGCTGTTCACGAAGCTGGACGAACAAAAGCAAGGTTTACCAAGACATCTGGTATTTTGTTCAACGATCAATGATTGTTCCAAGATCTACACTGAGTTTCTTGCCCGGTTTGGACGGGAGTGTGAATGGTACAATATGTACCACAGCAAAACAAATGAATTGGTTAAGCAAAAAATACGAGAAGACATGAAGTCTCCAAATGGTGAAGTTCGTGTGCTGATATGCATTAATGCAGCTGGAATGGGAGTAAACTTCCAAGATGTTAACAACATAGTTCACTATGGCCTGCCCAGAGAGATGGACACATTTGTTCAGCAGATGGGCCGTGCAGGACGTGATGGATCCTTCTCCCAGGAACTGATTCTTCTGAAAATGAACAAAAACCACCTGAAACGAAGTGAACCAGATCTGGTTCAGCTTGCACGTGGCAAGGAGGACTGCCGACATAAATTACTATGCTCCTCGTATCTGTGTGAACACGTGCCAATAGAACCAAAGCACAGCTGCTGTGATATTTGTGAGAAGGACTGTCAATGTGGTGAAGACGATTGCCCAAAAGCCCACCCCATGTCAACTCATGTGATGGAAACCGCTTTGGAGGAGACAGAGCCATTTGAAAGACAGGTCACAGTGGAGGACAGAAAACTGTTACACCAGCAGTTGATCAGTCTAAAATTGAGTCTGGAATCCAATGTGAAGAAAGACTCCATTTTTGACACAGGATCTCTGTATGGCTTGACGGATAGCGTGATAGATGGTGTAGTGAGGCATTGCTCACTTTTATTCACACCCTCTGATATCATGTCACACGTTTCATGTTGGTCCTATGTGGTTGCCTTGGAGATAATGAGTGTTATAAACACAGTATTTGCTGATGATGAACTCTATGACATTGGAGATGATGAACTATCTGATGTTTCAGATGATGATAACTGAACACTACATGTGCCATAATAACTGAACTATGCCTGTGTGGGGAACAGTTTTACATTTGATGTTTGTGGTGGGGGGGTGGGGGGGAAATGGGGTGTTCATGCTCTGCTAAATTGAGGGTAGGACGATTTAAAAAATTGGGGGGATTGGGGTTGAGGAAGAGAGGAGTCGACAGTTCAAACATGGACCATTCTGTTGGGTATGGGGTGGGGTGTGGAGAAAGATAACTTGGATCTTCAGCCACAACATGCCTGGTATAGGGGAGAAGGGGGATGACGGAGAAAAGGGTAACTTCAATCTTGAGCTTTAGGCATAACATGCCTGGTTTATTGAATTTGATATTGAACATGTTGAAACCCCAGTCAAGCAGGACATATTTGGAGAGTGTATCGAATTTAATGTTTAGTGGGGAATGGGTGGAAAGGTTATACCCCATCCATTATTGTGGGAGAGGTGGATTGGGTCTAGATTTGGGGTCGCCACCATTCCATGCGAGGTGTTCAACAAATTTGCGAAAATGTACATGTATGATAATTGTGGCCCACCTTATGGATATTGTGGCACGTCTTCACACTTATTATCAACCATTTATGAATTTATGAATGTTTATATACATGTACATGTAACTTCAGCAAAAGCAAATTTCTCCCATTTTTGAAGTGGAAAATACTTGAAATATTTGAAGCATCGATCATAAAGGCCCATTTCCACAGCACACGTCGCGACAACCACAACTGCAAACCACAAATTTTTGCCCTTTGGTGCATTTCCACAGCACGCGTTATGACAGCGACACTCACGCCATTCCAACCATTCAGCGGACGGGATTCCCCTCAATGTAACCGGGCTAACGATTTCTATCCCCTCCGATTGGTCGACAGTTCAGCGACAACGCGTTGAAATAGCCCTGGTTCTAGTTTTATCGCCTGTCAAAAATTTGGTTCTGATGTCCCGTGACTGATGTGTGCTGTGAGTACTACACCATTGAATAACATGACGGCTATTTTTCGGATGTGGTTGTCACTTCGAAAACGCATGCTGTGGAAATGGGCCTTAAGGCATAGTCGAGCGTTTTGAAACGTATTTATTCTTCGATATTCAATAAGGCCTCGTTATAATTGGCTCCAGACCCAGGACATGTAATGAGTTGAGAGATACATGTATTCAATTTACAACCTATATAAGTGATCATGACAATAGACATTTGTAAATGAGTCAAAAGTACCATTTTAATTATTATACATTTATAATGTTCACAAATAATGTGGTAAAACAGACTGTAAAGTTTCAAGTGGCATTGAAAACCTTACCATTTGTGAGCAAAAAGTAAAGATTAATATGTGTTTTCTTCACCTTTATTGGTGAAATATAAAAGTTCACTCATTTGAAAAGCTTGTTATTGTTGGTCATTTTGTTGTTCATCTAGAATATGGTCATCATCCAGGTCATTGCTATGGCTACACATACCTGTGGCTTCAATTCCCTTTGATACAACATTAAGCGCATTAAGCCAAAATTAGGATATACCCAAATTATAGAGAATTTTTTTTCTCTTCTTACATTGAGAATCAAGTTCACTTCTTCTCCATCAATTGAGGGTCATATGAGTCAAAACCTACCTATTTTGTCAGAATTAGGGTTTCACTAATTTGGGCATGTTTTCCAGCCCAAATTAATTTTGTCGTGCTGATATATGTTGTGCCCAAACTCTCAAAAATACATCTCAGAAAATTTATCTTGCATTCAGGGCTCCCTTGAACATGTTGAAATATACTTTGTCTCTGGCTTAAGAAATAACTCTCTCATGCAGCATTAATATTGTACCTAAATGTCCATGTTCGTCAACAATGTATAACATACATTTGCAATGCATGTAGCTCAGTATATGTAGAACCTTTTGTTGGCTTAATATGTAGGACATTCTTCGGCAGTACAATTTTTTTTTTTTGCGACATTTGTCCAAATCAGACATAGGACCCGGTTCTAGTGGAATTAGTCCTGAATTGTCATTCTTGACAGTACTACATTTCTATGAAAATCCTCTTCTTTTGATCAGAGAGCCACTTATACAGTGCGTCCATCTTAACTCTGGAAAACATGTCTTTGAAGTTTTGGAAGCCCTCAAAGCTTCTGCCTTCCACATGATTGAAAGCATCCGACCGCTTCAGTTCCCGTACTATTAGTTTAATGTCTTCTGGTTTCACTACAGCTGGTCTTTTTTCCCCCGCCTTTTTGGATTCGGATTCTTTCATAATGTTCTCCTTTATTTCTGTTTGGTGTTTAATGGCCAAGGCTGCTTTCCTCGCACTAGCAAAGGTTGCATTGGCTCCCTGAGAGTGTACCTTCTTCTTCACTGCATGTACCGTCATCTCAACCAGGTTATCATTGGGAATGTTGTTGCCCATTCCCCCGGCCGTATTTGCTGTACAATTCCACATGTATTCCATTGCTTCTCGCTCTGAAAGAAGAGCTGTTATATATGCCTGGAACCGGAATAGCCAAAGTCTGTATTTTGTATGCCCTCCAACATCAGCAAGAAGCATCTCAAATTTTGCATTTCTTGCTATCCGAGAACCATCCCCCTTCTTGTAAGCATCATTGGTGTCGATGAGGAGGAGGACACATTTCATGAAAGATGACCTCCAAGCTTCAATGCAGTCGTCCTTCTTGGTCTTCTCTGTATTCTTCTCTGTTATTTTCTCTCCATGTTGCTTTTGGAGATGATTTTTGAAGTGACCCTTCATCTTGTATGATTTGCCACATTTGCAAACATACATATTCCTCTCAACATCAAACTGCTCCTGGATCATTACAGCCTCTGTTTCAAGAGCGGCCGTTTGGTTGCCGAGATCCTGGATACCTGTGACGATAGATATTTGTCAATTAATGTACATGTACAAGGTTTCATCGTAGTCGACAATATTGCAGAAACAGAAAATGTACATGTTTAGGCCTCCCCATTGCTCTTGGTTGGCTGACGCAATTAACCCCCTTCCCCCCCACATTTTTCTCTGGCTGCCAGGCATAGATCTTGCATAAGATGTAATAGGATGCCACAAAGATCCTGCTCTGATATTGTTTGATCTTAAATATTAAGAAAATAATATACAAGTTTCTCTGATGCAACATCTTGTAGAAGATTTTGCAGGATCTTAGGTAAGATCCTGTACCAGATTTTACAGGATTAAGCAAGGATCATAGGATCTTATACAAGAAAATAAACCCCTCATATTTAAGATCTTCATTAGGATTTCTACCCGGGGAATTATCAAATCTCACGATCTGAAAGTTTGACATATTTATCCAATATGTTCTTGGCAAGGCTGTGAAGATACTGGTACTTCATAACTGGGTTTGTATTCACAAGAGGAGGCAAGGAAACATCACCATCTAACTCAGTCAGGCCCAGCAACTCCATACAGGCACATACAACATAACCATCAAGACAGTCTTGGAGGAAGGAGTAGTGAGCTCTGACAAACAAAGAGAAACAATGCTGAAACACCACCTTGAAACGAGTTATATTGCAGCAAACTATCAATAGCATACATAGATATTTATGAAACAGAATGATTTCTCAGAAATTTAAGATAGTAAATATATATCATTAAAAAGGTGACTATTAATTGGTATTTTTTTTATGTGGAAAAAATCATGTCATCATACATATTAAGAACATTCAATAACATTGGTTAATGATCAATAATGATAATTAAACCATAATAAACAGCATCATGTATGTACCTGTAGCTTCCGATAACTTCCTTAGGACCATGGACATTAACCCTTCCAAGGACATTCCGTAGCTGATACAATGTTCCAGCATCATTGGCCGAGGATGTCTTGTAGAACTGCTGGTAGATAAACTGCAAGAAGATAAATTGATAAGTTAATAGCAAATTTCTCTCTGAGAAGCATGGAATAATGAAGGTACATGTATGCTTCAAAAATATGAACTCACATTAGTTGTCAATCACTAGATATATGTGCACACCTTGGCAGACAAATCACTGGATATCTGTTAATGTTTCAGAAAAACTCTTAGATTACAGCTTTAAATGATCTTGATTAACACTGAATGATGTTTGCATCATGTCTGATTTACTCGATATTTTGATACCAGGAACTTGCTGAACAAATGGTTAAAGTGACAGTGACTATTACTAGTCAGAATGCTTGACAAATGACAAATAAAAACTAGACAGTGACTATTACTAGTCAGAATGCTTGACAACTGATAAATAAAAACTAGACAGTGACTATTACTAGTCCGAATGCTTGACAACTGATAAATAAAAACTAATACAAACAAATAACTCTGAACTGGAAGAAAGATGGATGGAAGTGATCAATGAAGAAAAATATATCTAAAAGCAGCTATATAAAGCAATCTGCTAATAAACCAATTTGTAGCCACAGGACAGATTTTGACTTGCACTATCTCGCAGAGCCAAAATTTTCACCATAAAAAAAATATTCAGGATTTTGCATACTCTGTCAAAGATTGGGAGCTGTTCAGCCCTCGGAGCCATGTGATTGCTCTGAGATTGAGAGCTGTTAGGCCCTAGGGCCATGTGGATGGTCTGAGAGTGACAGCTGCTTCGACACAGATAAAATACATGTAGTTTATTCATCAAACTTTTATATGTTATTAAAGTTGGTGACAAAACTTTATAATTCATCTGGGTTTTTTTCTTCTATTAACACGAAAATCGACAATATAAAACATGTGAAAGTTGATTACAAATAAAAAAGAATATCTTTGTGGCTATATGGTTTATATGCAAAGCTTGATCTACGAAATTAAGGAAATTTGACAGATCATGCAACTGGAATAACAGGAAGTTTTTCTCAGAACACAAAACATGCAGCAAGGCAAATTTTAGATTTTGGTGATCCAAAATCTTCTATACATGTGTATGTAGTTTATTTATTGACCAGGCTACAGAACATGTGACCGACCAGAGAATAGAACTAAGTTAGATAATAACCATCAAGACAAACTGCAACTTGAACTCGAACTCGAACAGAGAGATACCAGACAGAGATTCATCATTCTGTGTAAGCCCTCGGGTCGGTGTATTACACCTGTCATCCTAGTGAAGTCTGTCGGGCTGTTGTTTATTGCCAGCTGGGCAGAGTAGGCACGCTCATTGGTCAGACAGTCGCCCCCAAATACAACCTTCTTCTCTATTACAGGTGGCTCACCAGAGTGTGGAACATAGTTATCATGAATGTGCTCCAAGATAGATATCATGTCATCAGACAAGCAAGTTCAAAATACTGTAAAATGTTTTTTGAGCAGTTTCCTGCCTATAAGGATGTTCAATGTTTGTTGGTAGAGAAGAGCCAAAGTTTTGGAATACTTGCACATACTTCACCAAAATGTGCATAATGTGAAAGATGAAATTCTCTTCTAAGCTTTCACAGTCTGTCATACTTGGAACAAAGGATCCATTCTCCACAGCCATGATACAAGCCTTGGGACCATTGTCAGGAAGGGTAGGGAAAAGTACCCGCTTCTGTATGCCAAGCAGCATAAACCAATGCCAGCTTTGGGTTCTGCGGTCCTTACTCATTTGAGAAGGATTTCGTGTTATGTCAATGTTGTCACCAATGACTTCAATAGTATGTGACCTACCTATTGTCTCTGTGGTTGCATGGTCATGTGGGTCACTGGAAAACATCTTCCTGGTTTCTTCTTCATGGTGCTGCATTAGCAGTCTCTTCTGTTGAGCAACACTTGATACAGAGACATTTAGGCCTAGTTTGTTTGTTGTCTGTATAGCCTGCCAATATAAAATCAGTGTCAGATGAATGTTCAATGAACTACATTAATTATTGTAAACGATTAACTAGCCTTGGTAAAACTAAATGGTGTCTTTTCTTCCAGACACGGATTTGTTGAGTAAAGGTTTGAACTGTAACATTGAACATAACTTCTCAATATACGTTACCTGATTATAAGCTGCAATTTCTTTCCAAAATAAGATGTATGGTGGGTTGAGACTCAAAATGAGGGGGGGGGGAGGGTGCCCGTGCAAGTAACTGTTACGTTGATCTTTAAGTCTTACCTCATCTGTAGCTCCACAATGGTCTAGTATTTGCCCAACAGTGTGCTTTATTACACCTTGAGAAGAGGGTGACAGCACCAGCAACTGCAACTGATTTTGAAGATCCTCCAGTCAAACAGCTGAGAGTTCTGTGAAAAAGGGGGGCTTCAGTTCTGAACTCAAGATCAACACTTGCAAATTTCAGATTCCTCAATGTGAAAGGGTTAACTTGTCGAAGTAATGAAGGCTCTTTAGTGGAACACAGTTTTGTACATTCAAAATTCAGTTTCTTTATGACACATTCAGTGACACTATCTTGTAATTTTGATCGAAATATTTTGTTGGAAATACAACCAGCTGTATCTCCTCGAGAAATAGAACGGACGATGTCTTTCATTTCTTCATTTTTGACAATTCTAGTCGTCACACCCTCTTTCCTTCCCCGGTGCTGAACCTTCAACAAGAAGCAAAACAGAAGTATCACACAGTATTCTCCTTATAGATCACTAAAATCATTAAAATTGATCTTTCATGTAAGTCTATTGTTCAGGCCTTTATATTATGGTATAGAAAGAGAAAAGCTATGTCTAGACATATTGTTGTACTCACACAGACTATTGTTCTCCTATGTCTCCTGTCACTTACATGAAAGATGTACCCAGAATGAAGAATTGCAAGATATCGTTATAGGAAAACAACTTATGTTGTATGTGTTGCAGGTTAAAACAACATGTTTTTGGTACACCTCATATCCGAGGGGTGTCACACCCTGGACATGACATCTTAATACCTTGGAATTGTAATCTGTGCATTAGCTTCAAATTTCTGAAATATCACATTATTTTATTGGAAATGTATTAATGTAACATTCTGTCAGTATTGCTGTATATTTGAAGGTGAAATGCAAAGGTATTTAGATTATCCCATTCCTTTGGTTGAATAGTGGTACAAATATCAGTGAATCTACTTCACTTGGTTAATTTTAAATATTTTGTCTAATAGCTTTTAAAAAGTTGGTTCCCCAAGCCCAGCTGAATTTTGGTCTGTAAATTGCTTATCTTTCCTTGATTGTGACGTCACATCAGACCAGCCTCCCGAAGATTGAATGCTACAAGTATTGACATCCTACCAGGTGGTCTGATGTGACGACACAAACCAGCAACAAACAAGGGCAGATTTAAGCAATATGGATTTTATCTCTGAAATCAGTCGGGTTTGAGAGCACTTTTCTTAAGCTACCAGGAGACAAAATACTTCAAATGAAACCAAACAAACTAGATAGACTGATAGAAAAAAATAAAAAAAATATATAGAAAAATAGACTGATAGTTCTACTGACATTAAGATTTTAAAAAGGTAAATATGAAAACCTTGCATTTCACCTTTAACCAAACAGCAAAACTCCAGCTGTCATCCTTTTTTTTGTTTTTACTCGCATGCATATGACCAGGACTGAATAATCTAGATCTAGTTGTAGACTGTCGTGCTGGCTTTGGTGTGAGCGAATCCTGACCCTTCATGATGCCGATATCCTCATCCTCCTCCATTGAAAGTGGAATGGCTAATGGTGCAGACACTGTAGTGATGGAATAGCTCAAATTTATCCTTCCCATTCTCAATAGTAAATATTTCCTTATAATAGCTATTTACAAATCATTGTATCAATTGCAAGAATGTTCATAGTTGTTAGTTTTAGCAAATAATTTATACTGTTTGTTACAGTGAAAATAAAACCAGATATTGGTGCAACATTTACAATTGTATATTTGTGATTTAATAAGCATTCTGAGAAATCCAGTAACTAGGCTTTTGGTAATGTGTTGAGGATGGCAACAGTTAATTGTTGTAGACAATCAGGGCTGATGTACCACTGATGAACTTGATACAAATGTGCTGTAAGGTGTCAGAATTAGTGGAAAGGATTGAGAGGCAATACAAAGTTCAGGATATCAAGTGTGGGGGCACATGGCACATAGCCATCGATATTTTTATTGGGAGGGGGGGGTGTTGGGAGCTAATCTGTAATTTATCAGGGTTTCATGTGAGTGAGTGTGATTTGAGGGTGCTGGTCAGGACTCATCAGGGTTAGTGAATTAGGAGTGCGTTATGATGTAAGATTTATCTTGATGATATAGGCTTGAGAGTGGGTTCAGATGGTGGGGGTGGTATTGCTTTATTGAACAGGGGCATATATTACATGTGATGTCCCTGAGGGTGAAAACCAGGTGGTGTGAGATGAGGGAGTGAGAGATGGTGAGCCATGCCCAGTGATAGTGTGTTTAGACTTATACAGTGCCTTCCAAGTTTTATGTAATTCATACAGGCAAGTTGCTTAAAAAATCTATACTTGCCACTTGCACCTTCTGCTGCAATGAGGGAGGACTTTGTGAGTAGGCCTACATCCACATCCATGGCAACCTACAAATACAAAACATTAAGGATAAGAAATTATGACCAAAAAAAATAAAAATATATATTCCTATTAAGGATAAAGTTCACACAAACAACAGGCTTCTAATAATTCAATTACCCCACAATTTCACTGCATAAGAATACTTGGAAATTTACATACAGAATTTAATTGCTATAAGTTTGGCTGAATTGTTAGGATAAAGGATTTTTATCAATATTTTTTTTTCTTTGGAATATGTGTCAGAAGAGTTAGTACTTAAATAATAATTATTTTTTTTAATTTTCTTTGTCCCTGTGGGCGTGGGCCTTCACATTCAGCTGACCGGGTTCAAGTTATTTTAAGTTAGCTTTGAGGTTGTTTTTGTTATCAAAACTTACTTGTGAAGCTCCAAACAAACTGATTGACTGTTTTCTGACTGGCAAAGCTTGTAGCCTCTTTGGTTTTCTTGGTGTCGGGGTTCTGATAGTCATCCTTCGCTTGCCCGACTCCCTAATCGGTGTTAAAATCTTGCATTCTGCAATGATAATAAATGTATTCAATATTGGTGAATGGTATTAAATGATAAGATCAGGTGAGTAGTAATATTAATCTACAATCAATACAGAACAATAAAACAATATACAATGAAACCTCTATATACCGACCATGCTTGGGACCAGATTGTAGTGTCAGTTCTGACAGGGTTCTGGTATTTAGTGCTTTTGAGACTAGGTATAAGTCGGTATTTAGACATGTTAGAGGTTGGTCGGTTCACCCAGGTGTTGGTATCCACAGGTTTCACTGTACTTTGAACTAGATTTGGCTCACAATGCAGATATTGAAATATTAAGAAAAATGTGAAATTTACAATAAATTTGAACATGTATATCCAACACTGGATAATATACACAAGTATACTTAAAACAGACAAATAACTACTGCAAGAGCTCACTACCGATAAAGACCATGGTCACCTCAATGAATATCTATATAATCAGCACATGCTATATTTATTATAAAAATATAAAAAATAAAAATGATCTTGGATCTTGCATTCTTAGGGAGGCGGTACCTGCACTTTGATGACTAATATCTTCATGCTTCGACTGTGTTGGTAGTCCTGTGGAAGATGGGGGCATTTTTGCCTTCAGGCTGATTATGATATCAAACTTTTTCTGAAATATAACAAGACATAATTTTGCATTCCCATTTTTGACAATAAAATAATTTATATTACAATAGTTATTACCCTGGTTCTCCATTGTAAGGCATTAATAATATATCTATAGAACCAAACTTGATTCACAAATTAAAGCCTCCACTACAGATGAGAGATAATATGTGCCGAACTATTTAGAAATATTTAATATTGCATTTTCGCAAGCAACAACAACAACAACGTGGACAAAAATTATGTGAAACATACAGACAACACAGTCATGTTGAATATGAAATGAGTACCGGTATCATAAATAATGTTTGTGAACAATTAATTAAGAAATAAATGTTAGTTTTCTGTCCTCTAACTGTCCAGATAATGGATGGTAAAACGGAATTGCCTATTGTTTTGGGACGAAGCCGCAGGCTGAGTCCTAAAACATAAAGGCAATTCCGTTTTACCATCCATTATCTTGGCAGTTAGAGGACAGAAAAGTAACATTTATTTCTATTCTAAAGCATCTTTTACAAATGTTACCAGTGCTAAAAATAAAGGAATAAATGTGATCATAGTACTCATTTGAAATTCAATTTACCCCTGACAACAAACTCTGGTAGACCCGTCCAAATAATCTTTTCTGGTGTTCCACTGGGGCCGGTCTATTCTCTCAGGCGAGGGGCGTGATCAAGCTCAGGGAACGATATTTCTGTATTTCAGTGCAGAGACAAATTCAATGTTTACTCTTCCTTTAAAAATTAAGAAATAAATGTTAGTTTTCTGTCCTCTAACTGTCCAGATAATGGATGGTAAAACGGAATTGCCTATTGTTTTGGGACGAAGCCGCAGGCTGAGTCCTAAAACATAAAGGCAAGTCCGTTTTACCATCCATTATCTTGGCAGTTAGAGGACAGAAAAGTAACATTTATTTCTATTCTAAAGCATCTTTTACAAATGTTACCAGTGCTAAAAATAAAGGAATAAATGTGATCATAGTACTCATTTGAAATTCAATTTACCCCTGACAACAAACTCTGGTAGACCCGTCCAAATAATCTTTTCTGGTGTTCCACTGGGGCCGGTCTATTCTCTCAGGCGAGGGGCGTGATCAAGCTCAGGGAACGATATTTCTGTATTTCAGTGCAGAGACAAATTCAATGTTTACTCTTCCTTTAAAAATTACAAATTATGTGCGATGACGAATCATTTAAATCAGATTCCAATAATTATCCCACACCGATTACGGCGTTGATATGTACGACCTCGAGACGGTTGCCATCACAGTTTTACTGACTCCGCCCTCGAGCAGCGCAGTCGATACAAGAGCACTACCGAATGATTGTGATGGATTCTGAAAATTCTGGAGGATTTTTTATTACACGAGATAAGATATACAATCCCTGAAATTTTCTGTCGAGTTGCCAAGCAATTTACAGCCCCATATATCATCATAACTTAGCTGAAACAGGTGCATCGCCTCCTGTGAACAGCGGTCCGACGGAAAGCTATATTTCAGTGACAGCTGTCATCAATGCAATGTTGCGATTTCTGCACGTGCGTCATTCATAAATTCACTACGATTGTCACGCCCTCGGATATGCAGATTCGCGAAACGACAAGAATCATGAGAAATAATTAACATTTGTAAGATTTTTGAGTCTCAAAACTAAGAGAAAACAGATAAATGTAGTCAATAATATATTGCAAGTCGAAAATCGCGAGTAATTCTCACTTATAGCCATCTAATATGGAGCAGACGGTGCGATAACCTATCCACCCCGTCCAAATCGTATTTGGAATAGGTCCATTTTGGAATAGAGTCACGTGAGAAAGGGTACTATATCGTCCAATATAGGACAGCAATCTCCCTATGCTTTCAATGCTAAAGATCAAGCAGATGCTTTAGAATCGGGCTTACCTTACGAAGTGCATCCAACCTGTGCTGCAGATCGAAATCAATTTTCGACAGCTTGTTCAGCCTCGAGTAGCAGGCAACGCACACGTGCTTTGACAGCCCGTCTGTTGGATTGGGATTGTAACCCAAGACTTGTGCCAATTGATTTTCTACATGAAATGCCGTCGAAAATATTAGGCGCCTCCTAATAATCGGCAATTCATCGGCACAAATCCTGCATCGAACCAACCCAGCTGGCATGGTCGCCATGCTTTTGCTTTCGCCGGAAGTAGGCGGTGCGCTATTTGTAAGGCGACTTCTGATTGGTCTATGCAAACCTTGCATAGCCTTTGATGTTGACTGTGCCGGGAAAGTTGGCCAAGTCTGGCAAGGCCGGGAGTGGAGCGCTAGTGTAAGGACTGGTCTTGCCTAGGGAAGATGCCATCTCCCAGATGTTGGTGAAACATGCACATTGGAACACTGAGTCTCTGTTGAAACTCAAGGTATACACACCTTAATCTTGAATCAAGCACTGGAAAGTGCATACAAAGTTTGAAATATATGTATTAGAGCAGTGTGACGTCACTGGACCTAAATAAGATTGCAACAGACTACCATAGAATACCATGCTTTATTTGCAGTTTACTCTGTGTAATAAAATCGTAAAAAATTAAAATAAATATTTTCCGACACTGTTCGTAATGGTCTTTCATTTGATGGAAACTTTACTTGAGGGTTTACGATCACTTTAAGAATAATCTGTCATTCACCGTTACACAGTTAAGAAAGTAGCCTATCTTTCACTGTTATACCGTAAAGTCCAGAAATTTGACTTAATATGGTATGCTGAAACTTTGTGCAACGGTTTCGCAAATCCTTTTTCGAGTTATCGATGTATGAGAAAGAGGACCATTTGAAAATCAGCTGTATTGGGTGAGATGTTATCCTCTCTAGATAAAACTTTATTATTATAGTAATGTCTTAATCGCATTTACTAAACAGTTCCAGGACAGAATTTTGTTCAACATGTCTAGAATAAGTGTGATGATATTGATTTGTTTTTTGCTCGGCTAAGTTGTGTGAGAAGATTTGTTTATAAAAACACCCACGTTCCTGGCGTGTTTCAATTTACAGAATTCCCTCAATTGAACTCAAATCAATCAATTCCGAATCCAAGACATA
Source organism: Hanleya hanleyi (assembly GCA_036873755.1). NCBI lineage: Eukaryota > Metazoa > Mollusca > Polyplacophora > Lepidopleurida > Hanleyidae > Hanleya > Hanleya hanleyi. The sequence goes on from JAVTVY010012989.1 coordinate 15,286, forward strand.
AATTAAACTCATTAGTCGAACACATATCTTATCAAAGATATATAACATCAAAACAGACAAATACTGAAGCAGTATGTTGACTTTCTATGGTAGGGGTCGGGTTACCTTAATAATACCTGTTGTTTGTATCGGTATATACGATTGGCCATGAACTATCAGGAGCCGACATGTGACATCTGGATGGCACGTAAATCTAACACATTCAATACAGAAAATATTGTAGGCCGACCTATTTAAAACCCATTTGTTACGGAAGTGATGTCCACTGTGGGTCTTGAGTACTGGTCGTTATCATAGATCTAACAGACTCTTACCGAGACCAGCCATAAATTTACCTCTGGCATGGGACCATTTACTGCCCGTTATGCCGGAATGATGGTTTAAAAGCCTATCAGTGGTGCTGCGTACCGTCACAGAATTCTCATGAAAAGCGTTCTTAACAATTCTTTATGCTACTTCTCTTTAACGCTTTTTAGCCGCTACAATGCAGTCATTCATTCCAATGCTGACAACTGACCAATAAATTCCCATTCACCAACTACACCATCATTTTTCTCCCAACGGACTAATATTTCGCGGCACTGTAACAAGTTATTGGTTGAATCTGCATTCAGAGTCGCTAGTTAATTGTTGAGATACGTAAGAGATGATAAAATTGATAAAAAAGACTTCACCGGAAGATCTCCCTGTGCACCTCACATTCAGACTAGTATAGGGAGGATTATGAGCGTAGCCTTGCCCTCTCAGCCGCGCGTTTCTATCAAATATTCATGTGGAAACTATGAAGTAACCACACAGTCCAACAGGAGGTAAACATGGTAAATACAAGAATACCCAGAAAAACTAACCTGTAATGCCCGACGTCGTGCGATAAATTTCCCACCAAGGCAATCAACCTGCATATACTTGTCAAGCGACATATACAGAGGACGAGTGTTTGGGGATTAACAGTCCACCAACAGAATCCTACCGTATACAGGTAATAAATTGATGAGATATGGAAGAGGTGGGAAAAACTGACGATGACTGGCGGCTAAAAATGAATGTGACTAGAATATAAAGGATTCTAAGACGTAGCCATGATATCTCAGTCGCGCTTTTCTTGCAGTGGTTCATGTGAAAACTATGAAGTAACCATACGACCCCTAGCACCGGTTTAAGCGGAACTAGATACGCTAGCTCGGGAAATGTGATGACAGATCAGCTTAAATAAATCACTCGTCCGATGTTAATGGATGAGCGTCAAGGGCATCATTTTATGACATTAGCTGCTGACGACCATTTCGCGACATTAGCTAGTGATGACACAAACCTGTCAATAGTAGATGATGCTCGATCATTCTTAATTCGTGTATCATCCACAATAGGCAGGCATCGAAATCAAAATCTAGTATGTTATAAAATCAAACTGTCTAGACATGGCTTGTCTGGCGGAAAGCCTGATGGATTTCTTGTCGTCCTTGAAATACGTTAACGGTATCTGGTAAGGATCTCCATCGTGTGCGGAACTGGCCTGATTTACCTTATAGGCCCATAGTACCGTACACTTTAATAGTTTCGAATATTCGTGTATTGGCGTCAGTAGTGTTGGAAGAAAAAGACCAGTCAATAAGTTGATCTGAGCTATCAAATGGAAATATATTCGAACGAATTTATTGACGCAAAAATTCAGCACAGACGGCTAATTTAGAAATGTCGAAACTGGCAACCAGATTAGGTTTTAATGAGGTTCGAGCAACTGGCAGACAGTTCCTAGTTGGCCTGTCAGTTCGTACTTTGACATACGGAGTCAAAAGTTGGTCGCAGTATTCCTCATGAAAGAACTCTCAGACAGGTTCACATTTCAAAATAGCCACTCAGTATCTCAATTTCTTTGACCTTTCGACCTCAATCGGGTTATTGCCTGCCATAAGCGTAAGGTATTCCTGAAGTTTGATCACAGTCCACACCCATGGATTGCAGTGGTAACACAGACCATTTTTTGTCCCGTTTGGGTGGCTACCGTGACCTTGACCTTTTAATTTAAATTGGAGCGATATGCAAGAGGTGGGAAAAATTGACGACGTCTGGTGAATAAAGAGCAACCATATGACTCTACAGGAAAGTATCGTCGACACCTAATATTCAGACCGGAGATCCTCGGACGTAGCCTTAGTATCTCAGCCGTACGACGTCGGGAATTGCAGGTTAGTTTCTTTGGGTATTCTTGCATTTACCTTATTTACCCCATGTTGAGGCGTTTACTCCATCAGACGTTCACGATGCTCACCATTAACATCAGATGAGTTGTTGAGCTGACCTGTCATCACAGCTCCAAGCTAGCGTATCTAATTCCGCTTAAGCCTGTGCTAGGCGCCGTGTGGATACTTCATTGTCTCCACTTGAACATCTGCAATAAAAGCGCGGCTGAGATACTAAGGCTACGTCCGAGAATCCACCGTATTCTCGGGTCTGAATGTTAGGTGCCGAGGGATGCTTTCCTATGGAGTCATATGGTTGCTATTTAGTCACCGGACGTCGTCAATTTTTCCACCTCTTGCATATCGCTTCAATTTCACCTGTTTCATCTTTGACAAATCACAATCTGGCATATCGTTAATAATTTTTATGATTTCCTGATTTTTGGGCTGAAGGGATCTTGACCTTTGACCTCAAATTAGTTTTGGTAGTCGTCGTTTTCCTTGCATACATCCACTCGTCACTATGAACGTGACATTTGACATATTAGCCTCAAATTTAATACGCGACATCTGCGTTATTCTGGTGATATCTGAGAGGAATCGGTTAATTTGTTGACAAGAATTGAACTAAATAACTAAGAAAACGAAATTGAGAGGAGAAGGAAGATGAGAATAAGAATCCGAATGTACATTCCAAAGGATTTCACCAGTCATGTGTGAACTAAGTTGATTCAGTTTGGCTGAAGGTAGATTCAAGGAGCCCAGAAATAAACCTGGTTTGTCACCAGACGGGCAGTTTCCGTTTCATTATAAACCAGTTGAACTAGCGGTGAACTAATGATTCATTTCGATCATAATTCGATAGTCTTCCCTCTGAAATATGGATACATTCTTCTCGGCCGATAACAATAGTTACAATGAAAAACACATATTCAAAATAAATGTGATCAAGAGAGCAAAATTGCCTTCTGATCACATTGTTTCATTGATTGTGACAAAATATAGTTGCAATTTCAGGAAATTTGCAGTTTGAGGATACACTTGTTCTATAACATTCGATAAAATTTAAGCAGCGTTTTCTGTTTTTTCTTGTTCCGGAAAATCCTATGTTTGCAAGAAATAATACGGGAAGCATGCTCTCAAGCACTAGTATAAATATCTATTTCAATTTTCACCTACGTCCTCTGGAATATCGAAAACTATAAAAAAAAACGATATCGTGTGATGAGAAGATAATATTCTCTCGTGTTTTTTTTAGCTTTGTAATGTGGTTTCTTTTCAGTACTACAGCATCTTCTTGCACCACCATTGTATGTTGCGTTTAAGTTGAATCGATAACCCATACATGGATCGTCATGATATGTGTTGATCATCGCGAGGCAATCTGATATAATGAAGACTTGGCAAGGCGAACTGATACATAGGATAAAAAATACTTGTCGGTCGACGAAGCTAAACTTGAGGTTCCACAAATTGGGAAGTACAGTTAAAGTATTTATAAGTTGAATGGTCCTTTCATCAGCGTACATCCTAATTCATAGAGACATCGAGCGATGTATATATTTCACGAGTTACATCAGTTTATTCACTAGGCCCATCGTGTTCCAATAGATTTTCAGTCGTGTTCATTTTCTTGATTAAAATATCGATCGAATCTCTGTATCGTAATCCATTGGCGAAGAGTGACAAGCGAGAAGTGACAAACTGCACCGAGTGATATCCATTCCAGCGTTAATGGAAACATACCATTTCTTTGCACCTTTGGTAGTAGTGAGTTTGAGATAAATTGAAAAATCTCTTTGCTTTATCGTGTTTTCATTCCATTTCAACAGTATACACGGGTGCCCTATCAGTTGGCGGGTTCAACGATTCGAATTAGGCCAGAACCGACTGTTTATTCACTGCGAGGGAACGAGAAGAAGAAATATGCACTGATTCCCTGTTGGGATATAGTCACGGACGACAAAACATTCGGCAAAACAAGCGAGAGTCATGGCTACCATCCGCATCGCCTGAAAACACAGCATCAATGTTCATCTGAGACGCATATACATCGGACAGACCTTTGTCCACATACTACTGTTGATCTGTCGCGCTTGGAGAAGATTTTCCATTGATGTTGTCGTTATATTAATTATAACAAAACATATTTAATAAACCTGCACATATCCATTCGTCGAATATGAAATACAATAGTCTCATTCCTGAAACCGTTTTTCTAAACCCTCATTACAAGAGTATGCAAATGCGGTGATATTTCTCCAACCAGAATTGACAAACCCTCATATATTTCCATGGAGTATGACCCTAAAGAATCCAGGAAGAACGTGATATGGCAATCGATTCAAACTAATCACCACAGGGTTATCACATGATTTTAGTTGACCGCTGTACGAGCACTGGGGAAAGGGATAATCATTTGTGATTACATCGACTTCCGCCAAGGAAACGCTTCTAAATTGATCAAAGAGCGCTGAAAGGCTTTGGTAATTTAAAACTGCCGGTTTGGTATTGCTCAAAGCAAACATACTCAAGTGCTTCACAGAAAATGCGGCATCGTCGTGTTGAATAAAATATGCTCTCGGTTCATTTCTCTAGAGTGATTTGGTGTACAGGATAGTGTCTGTTTTTCGATATTGTTATTGGAAAACAACGTTTAGTCTTTCATACCTCAGAATCTACACAATACAGAAACATTGTTTGCTTTTTACATTAGCGTAATGTTTTTGTTGCTAATTTGAAGGCTTAGACGAATTGATATATGAGTGTTGGGAAATACAAATTACAGGAAGGCTTCAATATTCAAGTCAAACAATAAACCGGTGTTTAAACAGGATTTTTTTTCTCTAAAGAGATTGGCAGTGTTCAACTGGCTGTAGACAGCTTCACACGAGGAGAGACTATTTGAACCAAATTCGGAATCTGATGCCTATATTCTAGGAATGACGTTGTTACTTCTCCATCCCTGATACTCTCACATTTCCTCAAGTATATAATAAAATCTCACATTGCAAGCAAGTATTGCTCTGCCAAACTCCAAGCCAATATTTTATATAGTATCAGCGAAATATGAGCGATTATTGGCAGACCACTTGAAGCAAGAGAACTACCATATTAACAAGCCTCAGATCCGACCTTCAATATTCAGCCGTCGTCCATGAAAGTATTTCAGCGTCAATAATCGAAAGACATATAACCTCTGCATGTATGTGAGCAAACAAGATGTCATGAGTTTCAGCAAACGTTTCATTTCTAGGATTTGTTTATAGCTAATCAAATAAAGTAATTACGAGAGCTTTGTGGAAACATTGTACTTGTGCATATTGTATGACTGAGCTACGAACTGAAACATCATCATTGATCAAATTAAATGTTGGGCAAAACGGGACTGTTCAGTGTTAACAGCGTACATGAGTGAATTATCGGTGCAGCCCATGTTGTTCCTTAATGGATGTCCGATTGGCTCGAACACAGATATGAATAGATGTATAGAAGGTTCCTATTGCTTGCAAAAAAACTATGCTTTTGTTCCATAAATTCATATTCATGTTTTCTTATATATCGCTGCTAATAACGCAGTCTGAATAAGGTAATCCATTATGGACAGGGAAAAGTCTGTATGGACAATGACTAACTACTGAATGTCGAATCTGACACTTGTATTCAGACGAACTGCCACTGGGTATTTGAAGTCGCTGGGTTTTTTTTGGTTTTTTTACTTGTTTATGAAATGCAGACAGTACAGTCATCTATCCCTGGACAAAGGGAGACTAATCTGCGGGAAAGAATACAGTATACATTTAGTCTATTCTACCAGAATACCAGAAATTCAGAAATATTCATTATCGAATGTTCACTGCCGCATATGAAAATACGTTGTGTTGACATTTTACAATTGTTGTCCAACAGGGCGTTGAGAGATGCCATCATAATATTCATTACTCAGTTTTCATTGGCAACGTTGAAGCATATCTATAACGCTCTCTATTCCAGTGTTGCCAATTAGCACGACTATACCTGGACGTCCCAACTGACCTGGTCACCCAGACCAACCAATTGGTATCAATTCATTTCATACTACAGTTCCAAGTAAAGTTTCACATCCACCCAAGATGGCCCTTCCTAGTAACGCGTACATGTACGTGTGACAAGCATCCCTATTTCTGGATGCGATATATTAATCAGTTTAGTTCGTCTTGCCGGGAGGTAATACCCTAAATTTTGAATTAACCCCATATAACAACATGTTGAACTCGTTGAATCGTCAAACCGATTTCTGACGCTAAAATATACTCAATTATCAGTGTATGTTAATGGAATGAATACGTTAGGGGAAGAACTTAGCTTTGGTGATACAGGCAAATAATAAAGCATGCGTGCCACATTCACCTCTTTATGCTGGTCTCGTGATTCGTGACCGTGTGTGTGAGATTTTTATCCGTTGGGACCAACCGCCTCTAATCTATAATGGAGTAATAAGTTGTTATTTTTTACATGATAACATCTCTAGTTTGTCACTGATTAGTCTACGATATATATAATATATTATGTAGATTCGATATACAATAATTTAGTTTTGTAACACCGTTCCTATCTCTTCTTGTCAGGTGGAAAATCCTTAGTTCAAAATATTTCTTACTGTACTCGGCAAAAAGATATTTTCGGGACAATTGCATGGTTTCCGATATACTAGTAAGCATTATCTCTTCTGCCAAATTTTGATCAGGGGAATGAGAATGAGTTTATTTTCTGTCAGTTTCTCGTTGAACAAGTTAGTCGCTTTTAATTGATTCAAATCTATAAGATAAGCAGTATGTGAAGTCCATTGCGACCGTGATTAAGGTGAGCTATTAACATAATTTCGAAGGTGTCTCAATATCGAGACGCCTTAGTTCTGGACATAGGGCGTTGATGACAACATGTCATGATTCTTGACGGTATGACCATTCTGAGTGTCCTCAACGTCTTGAACAGGAGAAAACTTTAGGTTGAAAGGAAACATTCAGGAATTGACAGAATATATAGTCTAAACTTAATACCTACTTCCGGAACAGAGGCGCCGTGGAAGAGGCCATTGCCATATTTATAGAGGCATAAGTCTCATCAAACACTCAGTTATTTCCTTGGTATTCAGTTGAGGTAGTTATATAGCATTTTCGGGATATAGTAATATCCACTGGAGAGCAGATATAAATCTACAAAAGGTGTACATATTTCGTTTGGATTTTGCAAATTCAGACATAAAATTTGCAATCCATTTAATGAGAGCTTCAAGCCACTATATAGCACAGAAACATCATATGAATTGCATTAGTAATAGCTACTAGAAATGAATAAAGCTTTATAATTTCCGACATTAATCTATCGAAAAGGCAATTGTAGTATAGAAAGTTGAGAAATTCATGTAGATACGTGTCGGTAACTACATACATTCAACACCAGACTTTCTTGAAACAGAGATAGCTGAAACTCTCTATGCCTTTCCGAATGCTTCAAAACGTGATTACGATAGAGAATGGTACCTGAAAAGCTGAGCTACCGGATTTATTGGATATACTAATTTTTAGAACGAAGCAAATTTTCTAAGTTGCATATTCATGTACACGTATGGTATCAGATTGAACTATTCTACTACCCTAATATAATTAGGACGTGAAGCCTTATACATGTTGTTCCGTAAAAAATATACAGGACAGAATTTTCATAACGATAGTTTTATTTCATTTCTTCACAGCATAACATCACCCCAGGCACAGTTTTGCTCTACTCCCAAATTGTATTTGTCCCCTTGTCCACCTTTGTATGTACTGGTTACAATTTGAAGCCAACCTTTCTCTCCCTGTAAATATATGTATATAGATATGTATATAGATATGTATATAGATATGTGTCCACTGGGTATAAAAGCAGATTCTACATATAGCGATAAGATGGAAAGGGGGTAGAAACACAGACTTGCTTATTTGACCAGCAAACATTACTCCAGAGGATGATAGTCTCGATACGTTGTTCCTGAATACACTTTAAGAAAACACGTTGTCGTTTCTTAAGAAAACATTCAAACGATTCTCATCGCATGGTTCTTCTACATCTTGTTAGCATCGAATATTCATTTCAAAATATTGACCACAAATTTAGTTTCATGTTTCTAGTTGTCTCTGAAAGGTTTATGATGATCTAGGAGAAACTGAAATGAAATAATGATGTACATAAAAGCAATTACCCATGGTGTTCCCCAAGAGTTCCTCACAACCCAGTACTCGATTTGCGTGGAAGGTTCCACACCCCAGCCAGCTACAGATATTACGTGGTTCTCCTGGGAATAAAATAAAGAGAATATGGTCAAGAAAACTTGTCTCCCACAAGATGGCATTATATGTTTTGGGAGAGTATATAATCGTAATAAATAAGGACTGGTATAGCGATATTTATGAAGTTTTTCTCAAACAAGGTAGATGTTACCACTGATTGCATTCAGGTCCAGCTGGAAGGCTTCAATACCACAGGCGTGTTCTAAAATTATGTTGGAAATACCAAATATCGGCATTAAATACCGAACATTTAAAACTAAACTATTCAGTATATACGATAACTTGTCTTTCATCCTGCATATTGCACTAACTTCATGAAATGTTACATTTGGGGATGACTTATTCAATCTAATATGATGGCATAATCACTAAACATTCCTTTCTTCTCATTAATGCATAACATCTGGGACTCATGGCAATATTTCCGCCGGAATAATACTTTTCCCCCCAAAATACTGATAGAAACTGAGTTAATACAACATACAAACGATGAGGCATGGAATTCCTGATATATGCCGCCATGGTATTTTTCGAGACCCGGCGTTGCCATGATACCACAGCTGAAAACAAGAGTATATAAAAAATAATGTAAAAATAGTGAAAGTGTTATAATGTAAACTAAGCCAAGAAATCCGCTAATTGTATTACTATTTGTACCATCTTAAGTATTTCGCCGCGTTCACATTGTGAACGATTGGAAGGTGATTTGTACTGCTGATGGCGGTTAATTGATAGACTATGCGGATAAAATTAGCATGTAATCGTGACATCATTAGACGTTGTATTTGAGGACGCTGTAGTTCAATGTAAACATTAATATTTGCTGAAAATACTGTCGTTTTGGATAGGTGAATACCGATATATATGAGCGTTTAGTCCATCATTCAATATTCAACCGTCGTCCATTAATGAATTGCCGCGTCCTTAACCCAAATACCTATATTTCATATAACAACATTAGTCCCAGATGCAAAAATAGAACTATCACAGTATACATAAACATAGGATAATTTCCGTCAACAGAGAAGCTGTCAACATTTTTCAATGATGCCGGCGAGCCAACAACAATGCATCCCCTGACCCGGTGGAATTGTGGTCCGATGGTATAGATGTAAAAAAAACCGCGTGGAAAGCTATAAACTATGGCATACTTGATATATTTGGAAAGGCTGTAGAATGCCCTAAATGAATATATCACACTTAAATAGTTTGATGTGATCATGACGTCATAATGACGTCTTAATTTGATAACATTGTTCCGAATGACATTTTCGCCCCCTTCTGAACGTTATGATCAATATAATAAATAATTACATTATTTTTGCCCAAATCAACTGGAAATGTATTGGACATGCACGAAAAGTTAAAAACCAAACCCTCTGTGCTCAAAGTGCAAACAAGTGTTATTCAAAGTACAGCTTACAGAATTTTGTTTTAGCTCAGTCCATTCAGTTCCTTATAGTATGGAACAAGCCTTACTCATGCCTGACTCGGTTATCATTACACCTTGGGTATTTCATTACGAAAAATAACGGAAGCTCGCATTACATCTGATCATATTGCGGTGGTTGTGGTACCGACAATTAATCTAAAACTAACTAAGTTCGTGCGGGCATACTATAACGGGTGCACCAACCTGATCGGTCCATTCTGGTATATCTCGGCCATCATCTTCTCCCTCCCATTAACGCTGCCGAAATCACCAACCTTATACAGGGTGTAGTTACTTATTGGGGCACATTCGCCGAAACCGGTGCATGTTCCACACTGGTTGAATATTTTACAGTCTGAAATTATGAAAGTTTATTGAATGATATCGTCTATTACCTACTACACTATAGCATTTCTCTATACTGGATAAAAGTTGTGGTGGGCCAGTATGTTAATTGTATATTATCAAATCCAGCATTCGTTAGGCTGATGTCTTCGACAGAGAATTTGCGCATTCAAACCCCAAACTGAAAAAGTGACATGGCAATAACGTTTGCAATCGGCGTCGAGTCTAGAATTTGTGATTTGTGATTGTTGGCGTTAACGCACTGTCAGCGTTAATAAGCTCTAAGTGTTGCTACTCAATTTCACCAGTATATTATGGCGAGAGTGGCTGGTGGTAGGGATATTGCCCAAAACATCGTACACGAGCGTGTAATGTATTAGTATCATCTCTAGGCACTAACATGAGTGGCGTACTCTCACTTTAATATGGGAGAGCATGGAGAATAGCAACAAAGATCGACATGAATAGAACAGGATGAAAACTTAACGGCACTTGGTGGCTGTATTCACAATTGGAGTGAGGAAATGTAGAAATTGCTAGAAAAAATATCCGTAAAGAACAGCTACCAGACTAAAATTTGAGAGGTACCTTGGTTTTTGGCCTGATAATTATTACATGTTTCGTCGGGTATTCCATGGTCATGGGCATACTGCCAGACGGCCATGTCACCACCTCCCTGACAGGAACCGGCGTTAGCACAGTCGATGACATTCTGAACAGACAGGAATGCTGATGGCCAAGCACCCTTCCGTGCGATGTTGATTCTATCTGCCATGGCACTCGTTGATCCGTGTGCCCAACATGATCCACAATCTATAATAAGTAACTTAAGGTAATGACTAACACAGACACTGTTTATGAAGATACACTGATACAATTCATTTGTCGGGCAGACATAGGTATCATGTTGTCCATATCAATTAGAATCTATGGCTATGGCATTTTCTATTGGCCTCATTCTAAATAATTACGTGATATTGAAGGCAAATATACTTTCATGCTCACTTGCACCATACAGAGCTATGAGTAAGCTGAAAATAATGCTAATTTCCATCTACTTACGTGCGCTAGTTCCAACCATTCTACCACTTACATTGGGGGATGTGTTGGTTTCGTGATGTGCTGGCAAAGTTAGTGCCGTTCACGTCACGCCAGTCCCAAGCTTTGGGGAGAGCGGACAAATCCATCGTCTCATAAGGACGGGGCTTTGTTCTGCACCAAAATAAAACACTCTTCTGTAATGCTAAAATATCTTTATTATACAACTGCATCAAGAAACAAGGCCCTGGAGCTTTTGCAGGAACAGAAAATATCTTAGCTTTATTCTCCGATATTCATGAAGGCATTGCTCCAATCTGATTGATCTTGAAAGGCTCAGCATTTCACGTTGATTCTTTTTGATTTCCATGAAATATGGATCACGGTGTGCGTGTGTCTACACAGACGCTATTCCTGGTTTTGGGGGATTCGTTGGTTCGCAGTCTGAGATTATCATCCTAGTGTAAGTGAGAAACTCGGATATCTAGGGAGATGACACCGTGGAGTAAAGTTACAATACAATCGTCTAGTTCGTCATCCAACATCCAGACATCGTCCATTAAAGAATTTCGGCGTCCATAATTCAGAGACCCAAGTGATATTATTGAAAAATAAATTAAACTAGGCTAGTTTCCTGCAATAGAGAAGCGATCAACAGTTTCAATGGTGCCGGCAAGTCGTCATTATGTTCCAAAAATATCAAATCCGTATCGCTCATCAGTATTAATGGATTAGTTTCGTTGTGAAGTCGTTATCTAGTGTATGATGTATTCCAGTCACGCTTTGATTGTCACGGTTCATATGAGGATCTTGAAATACTTGGGTTCATACGGCGCCGGTTGAGCGGAAATAGTTTTTTAACACAAGTTTTGAAACCATAGATCTTGCTCGCTACAAATTTGCGAAACTAAGGGTGGAGGTGCTTGGTGGTATAGCCCTGTTTTATATGTTTCTGCAATAAGGTGATGTGATCTCGATTGGAATCGTCACATCACAAACAGAATCTAGCAAATGCTGTTAAACGCGATTAACTTTAATAAGACGTGCTGTTAGGTCCATCTGTAGTTTCCTTCAAATCCAGTGAAGGTGGATATATATCCTTCACTCCGTCATTTATATGGCGATTATCCACAACAAGAAGATCGTCTATATAACGTTTGGGGAATGGACTTCGAAATTATCTTTGAATTCATCATATTCATAAGAGAACAGATATGGGTCCGCCAAACGGGGTGCACAATTAGTACCCATTGGATTAACTTGGAATTTGAAATGCTGTTGATCTATTGCATTGCCAAACAATTCATACAGTTTCGTAGCCCACATGATTCTACTCGATTGGTATGAGATATATTCATCGTCAATTCAAGAGTATAGATGAGCCATGAAAGGAATTGACCGATTGAAATTTTATGCTGATATTATTATATGGAGAGGTCTTTCAATAAATCATGATCAATCACCCAATTCGAAGTTTAATCAGAGTCGTATATTCACAGACATATTTGGTGAATAAATCCATGCACTAAACCTATCTATCTACGTTTACATTCTCAACAGTATGTATTCAAGTTTTCCTTGTGGGTAAAATGGCATGGATTCCTCAGCGAAAATAGGGCCTGCTTGTGAAATTTGTCAGTACCGTAGTACTAATCTTTCAATAAGAATTGCACACGTCTTTTTTTCCCCAACCACCAAACAATTAACGACACTAATTAAATACTCAACATACAGTTACTTACACATATCACAAGCTATAGTGTCCTGAAAGAGAAAAAGTCAAGTGTCGGCGTACTATTTTCTCCCAAGTTCTTATTGAGGATTACTTCGTTTATGAAATACATTTGCGATTTGTATTCAAAAGCTTATATTTGTGATCATACATTGATTATGGATATTCGCTTTGATACCACCAATATATCAAATAAAATATGTATCACCAACGGCGTATACCTGCGACAATCGTACTGATCAGTCGCTGTGTAGTATTTCACACTCAGATTGATGTATGTGTCCTACATGTACCCTGAGTAATCAGTTAAGGTATATATTTATATGATAACTTAATCCAGATGAGATGTGTATATGGGTCAATTGCTTTATTCCTACTGAATATTAAAATACGACTCTAGATAATTCAACCGCATAATGGATTAATATTGTAGCGACGTTGCTGGGACACCCATAGTAAATTTGAACTATTTTTTCCTGTTCAGTATTAACGGGATTTCCATCCTATCCGAAAATTTCAAATAATGAGTATATACTACACATATTCACATAAAAATTGTGCCCATCATTTTGTTTTCAAGTTATGAATATTTTGGTTAGAAGTGACCCGGCTGAGCAAGCTAACTTGATAACAAAGTGTTCAAATCCGATAAAGCATCCATAAGACAGAACAAAAAAAACAAGGACGAGTCTTAAATGTCAAACTGTGAAATCATTGATCAATTAATTATTAATTATCGGAGTACCTGCATTTTCAATAATATATATCACAGCTGATTATGTAGTACCTATAATTTCAATATAATTATGCAGAAACTAACCGTTTGAACGTGTCAAATATTTTAGAGGTGCAATATAACAATAACGTTGTTTCTATTCAAATAATACACTGAACAAACCTGACGCCTTTGATTCCTTCATTGAACTCTTTCCTAAAACATGTCTGGGGCGAGTTGTAAGTTCTTATGTCTTTAGAATCGACATATATGACTAAAAGGCAGATCACAAATAACTCAACGGCCCTGGCCATCTTGACTGGTGTTACTACTAGACTTGGGTGAGTGTGAGATGGGAATGGAGTAGGTGGTTTATTACCGTCACAAGTCGCTGTATGTCACATGGTCACGGATCAGATGATCAGTTTTCTTACTCCTATCAATACATGTTTATTGGATGTCTTAAGAATACACAAAAATAAGAGTGAATTATTCTAATAAGATAATTAACACCGAGGCAAAATATTCACAGTTGACACTGAAGAATTCCGTATCTGATAGAATTTTATGGTAAACATTTGAACAGCTTACGCCTTGCGTACCTGTATGTTTATTTTTATAAGGTGAGTATCCTACAATATTAATCTGATGTAATATCCTTCACGTGTATTGAGAGCAAATATATTTTGTACTATAAACAAGTGAAAGGTCGATCCGTACATGATAAGGAGAGGGGGGGCGTGATCGTGCGTGCGACAGTCGCTGTCATCTCTGTATTCAGGTCCTTCTAGTAATACGGAGTAACTAGGTCATCGCACCTTTCCCAAGTGTGCTGTTACACTTTGTACCGTACTTCGTACAATGGTGTAATATACACATTAATCATTTTAAATCTCCGAAGTTACCGAATGGCACGTGGATATATTGAACAAGTAATTTAATACGTCAAATCCGACATTCAGTTGTCAGTCATAATCCGAATTTATTTATCAACTCATGGAGCACACTAAAGACTTTCGTAGGCTCTATGACCACATCAAGGTTCACTATAGTTCGAATTGTTGGCCAGAACATATGATGCCACATCTCCAGAACATATGATGCCACATCTCCGTTAGTATATCTAAACAATACTCGTGATTCTGGTGAGCAAAACACTTATCAAAGTATTCACTAATCTTTGGATCTTAACTTCCGCTTCGGGCCCATTTTCTTATATAGTTCTCCAGGCTACAGTTCTAGGTACCGGTACTGCAAATGACCCTAAAATGCCTTCACATGACAGAAATAATATAATGGTCACATTATATTCAGGCGTGCAAAATACTCTTTGTGTGGTACATTTTTGATAGCAGGAAGCTATGAACAAAAGAAAATCGTAAAGTGATATCCTTATTTGAAACTGAATCCAACAGTTTGGACGTGGAAAATATCATGGAAACTATATGAACTGGAAATACCATCACGTTTCCACTTCATCTTGTGATATGACTGATAGATAAGACAGAAGCATGTACCTTTCCGAGCTGATGAACAACCCGGCGGGTCTTGGGAGATTGTAATAGCTAACAGGAAAAGTACCAACGTCTCTGTAGCAGTCAAGTGCAGTTCATACAGGCATGTGCATGCAGCAGTAAACACTGCAGCCTAATGACTAAGGCAGTTGTGATCCGTGGTGATTTTGGACTGTTTTGGTTCAAAACAACTAAGAAACAACTGTCCAGACTACAGTAGCTGGAGCGAAAAGAAAATATATCAGAAAATATATTATAGTATCAGTGGCCAACAAGGACCCTGGATTAGCTGCATTAGTTAAATCCAACTGATGTACGGACACTATAATAGGCAATATCCCTATCTAAACGCACGCAGATGATCTTTAGAATAAAATTCGTTTATCTCTGGGGATATATTGTAAGAACGGTGTAAAAATGTTGTCGAATGGATCAGATACGGGGTGTGAATAACGACTTATGGTAGGACGACATAGGTATTTCTGCAACATAGGTTAGGTAAATGAGCATAGTATCAGTATTAATAACGATATACATGTAGTGATAGTAACAAGTCCGAGATGAGCATGTAATAGACAACACTGTCGACAATTGTGTACATATGGTTCACTATTGATAACTCTATACTGGGAAATATTGGTTGGCAGATAATACGACAAGAGGCAGAGGGGGGGGGGGGGCGGGGGAGCAGAGAAGTTATGGACAAGTTAAGCTAGTTCAAGGGATCATAAATTGGGAGGTATGGAGAAACGGATTGCACGGTGTGCTCTGCATGACCAGTGTCCATGGAATCCCGATGGGGTGTCCAAGTAAATCCAACCATCCATCCACTTGCTTCAAACATAACTGTATTTACACATGAAACTTCGGTTGATTGGATGGCGTTTTGTTGAATGTAATTTGAATACCGACAGGCGTATGTTGAAAAGGTCACGTTGACATAATAGAGCCATTTCTTTCAATCTAAAACCTACAGACTCAATTTGTTGAAAGTTACCTATTGAAATATCAACCTAAAAAATATTGCGATAGTCAGATAGTCAGACAAATCCAGGTTCTTTCTAACAAAACAAACTTGTTTATATATTGTGTAAAAGAAATATTACAGACCAAGAAATCTTCACCATTACAGTCCTCACAATGGTGCTTTATCTATCGTCTTAAATTTCTAACTTATTGTATAAGTTTCTTTCGGCATCTGGTTTACTGTGGTGAATTGAGAGCATAAATCTAGAAAAAAAATGGTTTTGCATCACTACAAGTTTCAGCACATGTCATTTTGTAGCGCATTTTTGAAAATTATCTGACAACTCTTCTGAAGATACTAACGTGATTCATAACAAGCGATGTTTAGACATACTAACTATATCTTTATGATGAGGCATCATTGGTATAACCAAAATACAGATAGTAGGTGTGTAGGAGTGATGATTATGTGGGTGTCGGTTACATACTAATCGGCTACATACTGATACCCCACGGGCTGATCTTTAATCCAGATATGGACACGTAAAGAGACAATAATTGGTCTCGAATATGATTATTCAGTGTTGAGAAATAGGAGAAAAGCAATAAATGTTAACATCATCATACAATTCATGGAAAATTGTTTAGTGTTTGAGAAAATTGATAAAAAATTAACTAGCAAATTAGGATCGTACTTTCTCGTGTCTTGGTCAATTTCCGGTTTATAGGGTAAAAGGCGAAATACCACTTTTCGACCCATATATGGACATTTGATATATAGGAGCTAGTTTTAAGCTAGTTCAAGGGATCATAAATTGGGAGGTATGGAGAAACGGATTGCACGGTGTGCTCTGCATGACCAGTGTCCATGGAATCCCGATGGGGTGTCCAAATAAATCCAACCATCCATCCACTTGCTTCAAACATAACTGTATTTACACATGAAACTTCGGTTGATTGGATGGCGTTTTGTTGAATGTAATTTGAATACCGACAGACGTATGTTGAAAAGGTCACGTTGACATAATAGAGCCATTTCTTTCAATCCAAAACCTACAGACTCAATTTGTTGAAAGTTATCTATTGAAATATCAACCTAAAAAATATTGCGATAGTCAGATAGTCAGACAAATCCAGGTTCTTTCTAACAAAACAAACTTGTTTATATATTGTGTAAAAATATAATTTTGGTTTGAGGTGTCATATTTTTTGTTACAAGAGCAAATCCTCCCAATAATGCCTCAATAATAAATCCAGTTTTATGCAAAAGACCATAGAATGTTTTGACTCTACCAGGCCTGGGTGGGGCTACCAAACTTTCTGCGCTATCTACGGAACGATAACAAATTGAGAGCTGACACTCCGTGACTTTGTTTATCAGGTTGGGGTCATCTTGAGCCAATTTGCATAACCCCCTCATTGAGGATGGCGGCTATTTGAGGTACCAGAAAAGTTATGTTTTCGTTATTTTTCTTCAAAATTTGAGACAGGAAATATGCTATTCAATTTGTGCGATTTTATCACTTTCAGCATATAATCGGGTAGGGTATGAGACTTTTGGTGAAATAACTGGGGAGCAATGATGTATTAATACAGCCTACTGAATCATGCATTTGATGAGTCGTGTTTCACATTGAGAATCCGAGTGTGCCCACGATCAGTGACTGCGCCGTAACCTCTCCAAGTGACATCTTTAAAGCAGACATGGGATTATTATCATATACCTAGATATTTTATTAAATAAACTAGAGGATAAAATGAGCTGAAAAGAGACTGGATCGATGCGTTTTTCTCTCGGTTTTGCTGAGCAATTCCACGCTTTCACGACGATCACCTTGTGGGACATTTTTGTTTTCTGGCCTGCATTATTAACCTCTGGCACTTCAATTGGGCAAATATTTTTGACATTATATGCAAAAAAAACTCAACTGGTGTATGAGCTTACAGAGTCTGGACTATGTGGCTACCAGTTCATTTGACACTACGTCAGTAAATGTTCAGTGTGCGAATTAGTACGGATGCGCAAAGTTTCACTTTTGTAGAGTTTTCGTCGTTATCGGCTGGACTGCTAGCCGTTATGAGAGATTTCACGAGAAGACCATTTTTCATAATGTGGCCTATTTAAATCATGGCGCCAGGATATTTATCCTGTACTAAGACAAATGGTTACGAATCGCCACTGATAAGTCAGTCAAACAGCTAAACATCTCTGTTAGTATGAGCCGGGACAGTACTATCTTGTCTCTATCGTAAACGAGTAACTGAAACAGTAAACACCATTCTACTGGCTAACTCTGGAAGTTGTACAAAGAAAATAAAAGTAGGAAGCATTTAACAGACAACACATGAGAGAAGAAATATTACAGACCAAGAAATCTTCACCATTACAGTCCTCACAATGGTGCTTTGTCTATCGTCTTAAATTTCTAACTTATTGTATAAGTTTCTTTCGGCATCTGGTTTACTGTGGTGAATTGAGAGCATAAATCTAGAAAAAAATGGTTTTGCATCACTACAAGTTTCAGCACATGCCATTTTGTAGCGCATTTTTGAAAATTATCTGACAACTCTTCTGAAGATACTAATGTGATTCATAACAAGTGATGTTTAGACATGCTAACTATATCTTTATGATGAGGCATCATTGGTATAACCAAAATACAGATAGTAGGTATGTAGGAGTGATGATTATGTGGGTGTCGGCTACATACTAATCGGCTACATACTGATACCCCACGGGCTGATCTTTAATCCAGATATGGACACGTAAAGAGACAATAATTGGTCTCGAATATGATTATTCAGTGTTGAGAAATAGGAGAAAAGCAATAAATGTTAACATCATCATACAATTCATGGAAAATTGTTTAGTGTTTGAGAAAATTGATAAAAAATTAACTGGCAAATTAGGATCGTACTTTCTTGTGTCTTGGTCAATTTCCGGTGTATAGGGTAAAAGGCGAAATACCACTTTTCGACCCATATATGGACATTTGATATATAGGAGAATTTGAGACATTTTATAGCCGAAATGTCTAGCTTCATATCTCATCAGCAGTCCTGCGGATTAGAATTGATATATATATATATATATAACTGCCAAATCCAAATCCTTCGGAAATTAAGTCAGATGTCGGGTCGAAATTACTGAGATGTCTTTTGCCAACGCTGTTTGGAACGCATACCCCCACCACCCGCGACGCCCCTCCCCCTTTGAAAGATTCCCGTGTTCTCGATATATAGGCAAACGCCGGGTGGTTGTCTGATATATGCGGAGCATACGATAAACATTTCTTACTGCGTCAAATAGACAAACCACTAATATGAGCATATTTTCCTAGGTTGGGATTACATGTAACTAAATATCCCACCTATCTCCAGGCGGGTTAAATACCCATATCGAAACCATGGAACTGTTACGGTGAATACATATTCACCACTATGGTACCATGCCATTACACAATGTTGTATTTACGGGAAAACTTTGGCGTGTAAATAGTTAAATGAAACAATGACTGGATAAAATGTGTCCAAACTTTTGGACGTCAACGACTTGACATTTCCCTTCAATAGAATCGGTTATTGAATCGGCATGATGTCTTTTTATTGAAACTATTGCGTGATTCGTTGGATTCCGTGAGGTGATGAGTTCTCCTAGGGTGAATTAAAGATTAATTATCAATACGGTTTAACGACTGTAGATACTAGTATATCTGTATGGAATGACATATATAAACTCGATCGTACGTTTATCAGTCGAAGCTTGCTTTGCAGGATTAGTGACCGGGAGTTCAAGTGATGAACTCGTGACTGTAATCAACATGGCGAGGGTTATGACGTTTGGTTTTGTAATCTGTTGCATTCTATTGATGTATGTTGACACAAATGTTGAAGTAAGTTATCACACCTCGTATAGGGCATGCCTCAAGAAAGAGTTCAATGAAGGGATCGGAAGCGTCAGGTTTGTTTTCTTGGTGAATATAGATGTGTGAAGTCTAAAAACTAAAGGAACAAGCAGCCAGAGGATGCTAGGTCCCCCGCCGAAATGGCAGCAATATTTTTTAGCATTGTTGGTCTTAAGGCATATACATGAGGGAGGCAACTGCTGCTTCATAGGCGTTGGATGTGGAAGGGTCTTTCTGCCTTCCCAAGTTTTAAGATCAACTCAGAACGATTGACTGAAAGTTGATTGCTTCTGTGATATAGTTTCCATGCAGTGAAGCACCGAGAAGCATCCCAAGTGACATCTCAAGCCAAATTTGACGAGAAGCTGAAGGCATCCTCAACCTACTGCCCGGAAACCAAATTTTAAATTGCCACCAGTTGTCGCCACCTGTAGGTGCAAGTGAGCGAAATGCAATCCCAAGCATCATCTCATGGCATGGCAGCCTACATGTATTAGCCTATAGTATCTTCTACAGGGGGCTAATGATCGGCTGATGCAGCAACAACATCATTTTCGCAGTTAGACGGCAGATTTTGAAATCAAAAACGAGGCCGCGCTATGTCATCAGTCAACTGAGACAGTCACGTGGTTGTGTATGAAGATTGGGGTGGGTCTTATCTAATAGTGATCCAATGAAAATGCTCGTATTAGTTTAAAATGGCGGGGTCGAATGACCAATCACTGAACGGGAGACAGCTGGAACAGTACGTTGACACTGTCTGTTAATACAGGGGCGTCGGAAGCAAATTCAAAGTGGTACGGCCACTATCATAGCACTTAGGCGAGGGTCCAGGGGCCGCCCAGGCCCCAGAAGCTCCTGGGGTCTAGATCGCCGAAGAAGCGTTCTGAGCGATTTCTGGCGAATCAAAATCACTCTGCATTGAAGTGTATTTTTAGTTCTTTCCTAACCCTTTTACCATGAAAATGCAATCGATGGTGGTTTTCTGCGATGCTGAATTACAAAAAAATTGTGTATAGTATAGTACTGTAACCTAGACACATTGTGTAGTAACCGAGATGATGCATCGATGATGTATACCAAATTTTACATTGAGCATAAAGTTGAACAGTGTCAGAGATAGAGATCATTAATGATTTTGCATAAATTAAAGATGGTTGCCCATCCTTCCCGTCACTCAGAGAAACTAATGTGGTTATTCATTAATGCAAGTCTCTTCATACATCGATGCTGTAAATCAAGTTTCGTATAGAACATTTGAATGGTATCAGAGATAAACATCATTAAAGATTCTGAATAAATTAAAGATGGCCGCCAAGATTTCCGCCCAATGAGAGAAACCAGATCTGTCATTCATCGTAAGTCTCTTGATGCATCAATGATGTATACCAAATTTTACACTGAGCACTCCAACGGAATCAGAGATAGAGATCATTAATGATTTTGCCTAAATTAAAGATGGCCACCAAAGGTTTTCAGTCAATCAGGTCCCGATTCAAAGTATCTGGATGTATGGATGATATATACCAACCTTCATATAAAACAATTGAATGGTAACCGAGATATGTATGCTATCATTATCGATTTCGCATGAATTAAAGATGGCCTCCAGGGTTCCCAGCTAATCAGAAAAGCCTGTCTGGTAATTCGTTGAAAGTTGCTTGATGTATCGATGATGTATATCAAATTTCGTATTGAACAGTTGAATGGTTTCCGAGATATGGATCATTATCCATTTTGCATGAAATTAAAGATGGCTGCTAAGGTTCCCACCCAATCAGGTCCCAATTCTATAGGCTTCTGGTCCTTGACTAGCCAAATAAGCATACCAAATTTGGAATTCATCAGCGAAACAGTTTTCCGGCTATCTCGCTCATGAACGGACGTACGGACAGACGGACGTACAAGATGATGACAATACCCCATGGCCAAAAATGGCCGAGGGGTAAAAACATGGGTCTGTGCCTGATAAATTTTAAGCCTTTTGGGATTGCAACTCATTCATAGAAAGCTCCCTGTACATGAACAACTGCACTGACAACTGCATGCCATCATCTGTCAGTCTGAAGACCAGCAAGGTTGAATTCAGTTCAATTCAGGAAATTGATCAAATGCACAGTGTGCACCCAAACATTAGGAACACAGTTGTAATTAATATAGTAATATACGTGTGTAGACAAATGATTCGTGCAGAAGCTTCAGGGTAAATCCTATGATGTGCAATACAATTATTTGTTAGCAAAATTGAAGGAAATGTTGTCCTTCGTTTAAGATGACACGAAATTCAAAAATCAGGGATTCAGTACTGCGGAGATTTCCCCGCCAGTTATTTCACATTATACTTCTGAAATAAAATACGGTTCATGCAAAAGCTTTAGGGTAAATCATATGATGTGGAATAGAATTGAATTGAATTCTGTGAAGTCATGTGACGGAGTCAGTATGTCGGCACCTCTTCCCACTACCCTTATATGTGTTGTAATTTTTTCCTGTATATGGCGAGATTCTGCTGGTGGACGTTTCGTCCCCGAGGCCCGCCCCCTGTACAGACCTTTTGGTCTTTGATATATGTTGGCATTTGTGGGAAGTTGATGCTGGGTCGACATCGGGCCTTACAGACTAGTCTTTTGTGTTAAATGCCGTCATTTACATCTGACGACGATACAGCTCACCAATCTCCAATGTACGAGTTGTCACAGCGAAACAGCTCACCAATTACCAGTATACGAGTTGTCAGAGCATTTCCATCATAGCTCTAGATTTGTATCTAATACCGCTTATGCCGGTGCTAGGGGCCGTGTGGTCATATCATCGAAGTTGCCACATGAACAGGTACAATAAAAGCGTACCTGAGATACAACACATATCACGAATCGTTAGATTCTTGATATGTGCTTTTGAATAGGTTAACCAGAAGACTATTCTGTGAAGTCATGTGACGCAGTCAGT
The DNA here is from genome assembly GCA_036873755.1 of Hanleya hanleyi. Classification (NCBI taxonomy): domain Eukaryota; kingdom Metazoa; phylum Mollusca; class Polyplacophora; order Lepidopleurida; family Hanleyidae; genus Hanleya; species Hanleya hanleyi. The sequence continues at coordinate 38,373 of JAVTVY010012989.1, forward strand.
ATGTCGGCACCTCTTCCCACTACCCTTATATGTGTTGTAATTTTTCCCTGTATATGGCGAGATTCTGCTGGTGGACGTTTCGTCCCCGAGGCCCGCCCCCTGTACAGACCTTTTGGTCTTTGATATATGTTGGCATTTGTGGGAAGTTGATGCTGGGTCGACATCGGGCCTTACATACTAGTCTTTTGTGTTAAATGCCGTCATTTACATCTGACGACGATACAGCTCACCAATCTCCAATGTACGAGTTGTCGCAGCGAAACAGCTCACCAATTACCAGTATACGAGTTGTCAGAGCATTTCCATCATAGCTCTCTAGATTTGTATCTAATACCGCTTATGCCGGTGCTAGGGGCCGTGTGGTCATATCATCCAAGTTGCCACATGAACAGGTACAATAAAAGCGTACCTGAGATACAACACATATCACGAATCGTTAGATTCTTGATATGTGCTTTTGAATAGGTTAACCAGAAGACTATTCTGTGAAGTCATGTGACGCAGTCAGTATGTCGGCACCTCTTCCCACTACCCTTATATGTGTTGTAATTCTATACGTGGGATAATGGATGTTTCAGATCCACAGAGTGCGCAGGGTCCCCAAGACAAACTGTCAGGCTACTGGGAACTCACTCGGGCACTGATCCTGGCCAACGAGGGAGTTCGATTCAACCTGTCACCTTGTCTGGATCAGGGAGGTTGGAAAGGAAGACCTGTAATGACAACCAAAGCAAATTAATGCAATACTGACATATAATTCTTTGAGCAGGTATACAGGATTCAAATCTTGGTAGCGTACAATCCCTGCAAAGAAGATCCCTACTCTATGAATTATCTGTACTCTTATAGTTATCTTTAACCGAAGTTCAATAGAAAATATATATACAAAATAGATAGCCCTAGCTATTTCGCGAGCAGGCCTGGTCACAGCCACAGTCTGGTCACGACCGGTTCTCTCATGGATGGCTCTAGCTTCTATATTCCTTCCCCAGGGCTTTGTGGTAGGATCCAGCGTCTATCTTCCTTCCCCAGATATACGTGGAAAGGTCCAGCGTCTGTCTTCCTTCCCCAGGTCTTCGTTCACTCCCGTATGGATGAACACTGCGTCGTGTCTCGTCTTACACGACTAGGCCCCTCCGTGGTTATGTCCGACGTGTGTCTTCCTTCCCCCGGTCTTCTTCCCTCGGGTGGTATGGACTTCTCGTCGTCGTCGTGTCTCGTCTTACACGACTAGGCCCCTCCAAGCGTTGATAACCGTCAATGGATGCGGACGGCCTGGGCACGACAGTACTATCACAGTACAAAGGCTTCTACGGCACCGGCCCGTCTCTCTGTAACACCGCAGGACTATTCAACTGTACGGCTCACCACAGCAGCAGACGGCACCCCTCGTAGGAATACACCCCAGGCTTCAGCGACCCCGCTCACGGCGACTCACTCCGCGGCCCGGCTCCAAGGACGAATCATAAAGGCTAGAGTTCACGGCTACACGGTCCACATAGGATCGGACATCAATAACACACGGTGGATAGGCAGGCACCTGGTCTAGTAACCCTCTTCCTATACTACTGTATGGGCACCTGGAATCGGCACCCTCCTTCTATACTACTGTACGGTCAGCTGGTATGGGAACCCTCCTTCTATACTACTGTATGGTCAGCTGGTATGGGAACCCTCCTTCTATACTACTGTATGGTCAGCTGGCCCATGAACCCTCTCTCTATACTACTGCATGGTCATCTGCAATAGATGGGCATCTGGTCAAGGATTCCCCCTTTATATACTACTGTATCAGACAGTAGTAATCTATCATTGGCCGTGAATTACTCAATATATGTACAGGGTGGTGAGAGACTATGCTTATGGAGGCGTGAATGGATAATCGTTTATCGTACGATTGCCTGGGTAGATGTATATTTATCAAGCTATAGGCTCGAACCTATAGCTTGTGGGTGTTAGTATGAATGTATTTGAACCCGTAGGTTGTGTATATTTAAGTACGTGTGTGCAGGAATAATTGTTTAGGTAGGAACTGTGTATGATTTGCCTAGATGTACCCTCTTCACAGAGACTAGCGTCTCCTACCGGATTCAGCTTAATCGATACCATAAAGGTATGGCCGTGCTATCAACACTAACGCCGTTAGTTAATTCCCAGAGCTGAGCCTGCACTATCGTACAGTAGAGATTAGGAATAACCATTGACGATAAGTGTCTATACTCTTAACTCCCAGCGCAGTACCCATACAACTGTGCGTTACGGTTGAAATAGGTAGAGATCGAAGTAGAATAAACACAGCCCGGACGTGTGATTGTAAGTGTGTGTAAATGTATGCACTTCTACAATTCGGTGGCCTGGTCGCGGCCCGGCGGCGGCAAAAATTCGGCGGCGGCCTTTCTCCGGCCCGGCAATGTATTGGATTTCTTCTCCCCAATAGATTTTGCGTGTGCTCTCACCTCGATGTTTCTGCTAATCTCCGTCGTTTCAGCGGGAGTCCGGCTTATATAGGGCTACCGCTCTTCTGTGGATAAACGTAGAAACAGACGTCGAAGATACCAGCGCCCTCTTTATTGTCAAATTACAACACTTCCCGATCAGTTTATCTGGACTTCGCTGGATAAATATGGCTATGGAGGAACAAACCATAATTCATAACGGACGTAACTGGTAAATCTCAGCTTCCAACTCTCTCTAGTTAATTCACACGACGACCGCAAAGTTCACTGTCCTAATCTGCAAATTCTCTGAAACCGACTTCCGGATTCCTGACTGACGTCATCTACAGCGAAGCAAGCTAGCTCACCAGGGTCCCTTTCTCCGTCCCGTCTGATCGTTTCAGATAACTTCACCGGGATTTCAAGGCATAGTCTGTCTCCCGGATTATTATAGTTCATTCTAGGAGAATTACAGAGTTGAATTCCATCAGGTAAGTGAACCGCACACATAAACACAATGTCACTTTCGATTTCACACTAATCACCAGCTGTGATTTATTAAAGGGGATCGCAAGGGGTCGTTGTCAACCTGCACTTTCGTTACAGAATGATTTCATATAGCAAAATTGAAGGCCCATTTTGACTGGAACGGACAAGAAGAAGAGAAACTCAGTGGTGCCACCTTCAGGCAGATGTTGCTGAAATGCAATACGGACTGGCGTCCTGTTGCAAGGAATGCGTATTCCGAATTTCGGAATAATCCAACACAGCATTAGGAAGTTATCGCTTCGAACAGATGTACACGGAAAAAAATCTATTTTGACCCAGTGGCGCCACCTTCAGGCCGATGTTGCTGAAATGCAATACGGACTGGCCTCTTGTCGCAAGGAATGCGAATGCTGAATTTCGGAAGAATCCAACAAAGCGTTAGGAAGTTATCGCTTCGAACAGACATGCACGGACGTACACGAACATCCACGGACTCAAAGAAGCAAGAACCAGTGGCGCTACCTTCAGGCAGATGTTGCTGAAATGTAATACGGACTGGCGTCTTGTCACAAGGAATGCGTATTCTAATTTTGGAAGAATCCAACAAAACTTTAGGAAGTTATCGCTTCGAACAGACATGCACGGACGTACACGGACATCCACGGATGCAAAGAAGCAAGAACTAGTGGCGCCACCTTCAGGCAGATGTTGCTGAAATGCATTTCGGAAGAATCCAACAAAGCGTTAGGAAGTTATCGCTTCGAACAGACATGCACGGACGTACACGAACATCCACGGACACAAAGAAGTAAGAACCAGTGGCGCCACCTTCAGGCAGATGTTGCTGAGATGTAATACAGACTGGCATCTTGTCGCAAGGTATGCATATTCCGAATTTCGGAAGAATCCAACAAAGCGTTAGGAAGTTATCACTTCGAACAGACGTACACGGACATTCACGGATACGAAGAAGCAAGAACTAGTGGCGCCACCTTCAAGCAGATGTTGCTGAAATGCAATACGGACTGGTGTCTTGTCGCAAGGAATGCGTATGCCGAATTTCGGAAGAATCCAACTAAGCGTTAGACATGCACGGACGTACACGGACATCCACATACGCAAAGAAGCAAGAACTAGCGGCGCCACCTTCAGGCAGATGTTGCTGAAATGCAATACGGACTGGCGTCTTGCCGCAAGGAATGCATATTCCGAATTTCGGAAGAATCCAACAAAGCGTTAGGAAGTTATCGCTTCGAACAGACATGGACGGACGTACACGGACATCCACGGACACAAAGAAGCAAGAAACATTTTAAAGTCCCCGGCCGCGTTGCGGCGGGGGACAATAACATTTTCGTGTTAGTAGAACACATATGCTCCATATCTGTGCACTTTGATGAACCCTGCGTCAAAATAGGGGACGCATATGCTCAATTGTTGATCGGCATCTACATCTAAAATCCACCAAGCACACATATGTTTTCAATAGTTCAAGGAATCCAAGGGAAGGGATTTGGAGTGGATATTATGTCTAGTTCAGATAATTCAGATATAAACTTTTGAATACTTTTAGGGATCACTAAGACCAATATACTTTTTGTGTATGAAATAGTACAAAATCGAAACGGACAAAAGATTCAGCTTTTTACCTTTGTAAAATTCAGCAGCTGCCATTAAAAACATGTCGAAATATAGATGACTTATTTTGGTACAGAACAAAGCCCCGGCCCCATGAAGCTATGGACTTGTGCACACTTCCCAAAGGATGGGACTGGCGTAACGTGAACGGTACTAACTTTGCCAGCACAACTCGAAACCAGCACATTCCTCAATGTAAGTGTAAGACGTTATGGAGGAGAATGAATTACCCGTACTAAGATTTCCGTGTCTTTTATAGCCCTCGCTATAACCAAATCCTGACCAAATTACCAACATGATGATTTGGCGTTCATATATTGGCCCATTATATGTCAATGTAAATGATCCATCCTCGGGGAATACAGTCATGCCGAATAAATTGCTACAAACCAGTTTATGGACATGTTGCAGCGATTTGAACAAACCTATCCCAAAGATAGAAGCACTGAAGAATGGCCATGAATATCGATCCTTCCTGGAAAGGTTTAACCAGGTATCTATCATCCCATTGAATTAGAGTGGATCCTTTCTGTACCGGTGTTTCTTCCTTGTAGGAAAGCATCTTGCGATTTCATTATTTTTAATTCATAAAATATGAAGATTACTGACGCGGATACGACTGCTGAATATTGAATATCGGGTCTAACGGTTACTTAGTATGGGTGCATGGCTAAGGGTGAATCACCCTATGCTCCCTGAAATCAACACCTGTTCTAAATGAGGAAATACACTGGGCTGAAATGGGTATTGATACTGATTTGCCATATCCAGACTTTCGTGCTGTATACGTGATGCCATCGGTGCCTCTGTGTATTTGTGTAATACATGTAGTTACATCATGTAACTGTTTTATCCAATGATCGTCCGAGCATGACGGTGGAGCTCCACCTCTTCCGACCTAATCCGAGAAAAGGAGGCCAGCTGTGCTGTATTTGACATACACCATATACGGGTGACTTGTGTAGTGAATATATTACAAGGAAACGATCAAAACAAATTCGAGGAGTCATTGGATAAAAAATTGTTAATCTCTGAATTTGGTCCCTACAGACTGTGGGTCATGCTGGGCTCATGCATCAACAAGTGCCATGGCAGATAGATTGAACATCGCACGAAAAGGCGTCTGGCCATCGTCCTATCTGTCTGTTCAACACGTGATAGACTGTGGTAACGCTGGTTCTTGCGAGGGAGGCAGTGATCTGGCGGTGTGGAAGTATGCTCACGAACATGGGATACCTGACGAAACCTGCAACAACTATCAGGCTAAGGACCAGAGTACGACTTTTGATATATCTCGGCCCCCATTTCAGCAAATTCTTACATGTTTATGAAGGATGCAACTAGTATGTATAAGATGTCATTGCTATGAATATAACCCAAGATAAACAGACCAACGTACGAGTCCTGACAAATACTCAATGGATTAGAATAAACTTGAAGTTAGTGATAAAATACATGTATGCCTAACGGTACTGACACAGGAACTTGTTAACAGATTCTGTATTTTTTCTGGCAAAGGTTACGTATCTATACCTACAGATTTGCTTCATGATATAAACCGTTTCCTACACTGTACAAACCTTTTGGTCTTTGATATATGTTGGCATTTGTGGGAAGCTGATGCTGGGTCGACATCGGGCCTTACAGACTAGTTTTTTGTGTTAATTGCCGTCATTTATATCTGACGACGATACAGCTCACCAATCTCCAATGTACGAGTTGTCACAGCGAAACAGCTCACCAATTACCAGTATACGAGTTGTCAGAGCATTTCCATCATAGCTCTCTAGATTTGTATCTTACCGCTTATGCCGGTGCTAGGGGCCGTGTGGTCATATCATCCATGTTGCCACATGAACAGGTACAATTAAAGCGTACTTGAGATACAACACATATCACGAATTGTTAGATTCTTGGTATGTGCTTTAGAATAGGTTTTCCAGAAGACTATTCTGTGAAGTCATATGACGCAGTCAGTTTGTCGGCACCTCTTCCCACTTCCCTTATATGTGTTGTAACATTCAACGAGTGTGGTACATGCACCACTTTCGGAGAATGCGGTCAACTAAGCAATTACACCATGTGGAAAGTTGGGGACTATGGCAACGTAAAGGGTCGTGTGAGCATGATGGCAGAGATATATAAAAATGGACCAATCAGGTTTGTTCATATTTTATGGAATGCCTAAATGCTTACAACAATTCATGCTTCTGTCCATATATATCATCGTATCCATCACTATATGCGCTTGCCGACAGACGAGGTCGTGTATGTGTACATTGATGCCAATGTTTGTTTCTCGTGTTAACCCGTGTGATATTGACAGCTGCCTCCAAATTCACCATTGTTGCAGAAAACTAAACTTGTACCATATCATGTTATATATGGAATGTGTTGAAACTGTATTATATCACTATAATTTCAGCTGTAACATCATGGCGACCAAGGGTCTGGATAGGTATACTGGGGGCATTTTCCACGAATATCATTTGATTTCTGGGGTATGTTCTTTAATTAATCTAATTTCAATCCCCGCAACCTTAACAACATAGGCTAGTTTTCTACAAAACCGGAGCGGTCAACAGCTTTCAATGATGCTGGCAAGACATCGTGATTTTTCAACTATCAGTTATCGCTGACCAGTATCCTTAATCCATATGCTTTTCATTAAAAGAAGGCCATCCAGAGAATGATGTATCTCAGTCACGGTTTGATTGTGAGTGTTCATATAAACGCTATGAAGCTCTTGAAGTACATGAGATTCATACCGCCATTAGTCCAGGTTAAACGGAATTAAACACATGTTAAGCCAAAGATGTAAAAAATAAAGTCATATTTGTTAAACCTTTGACTGCTGAGGCATTGAGACATACCCATGTGCTCAACAATGTGCCTGTGCTAACCATTAATAGGTAGTTACAGGTAATACGGTACCAATTTTCCGTTTGTTAGTCATACATGTATCTCCAATCTTGTTACATGTGAATATAGTAAACAATAATCCTATTTAACTAAGTGACACATTCGGGATATATTTTGACAAATGTGGGATAAATGCAAATCATCTAACATGGAATGAATTCGGACATACATCAAGGTTTCAAATTGGACTTTGCTTCAAAAACTATATAAATGGAAATTAAACTCTACATGACCGTACTACCACGTTTTAGAGAGGAGGTGATCATAAACGAATAATTTAAGAGACATTTAGTTTTTAGTTTTGCTGCTGGAGCAAGATTGTTTAAAACAAGTCACACAAGAAAGCTGAGAATTCCCAGACATATATTATTCAACTTTTGACAGAAAATGTCTTAAATGGGTTTACAGCATGGTATAATCTCTTATGATCATCTGTTCGAAATGATTCCCAACATACCAAACAAATACGGATAACACTTGGCATACCTCATATTGTTCACAAATAAAAAGGCATACTTCTTATCAAACATGGCAAAATTGAAATTTTGTAGACATTCGTCGTCAGAACTGGAATTTTCTATGCCAACAATTGAGAAGCTTCAAATATTTAGTGAAACTGTATTTCGTTTTTAATATTTAGTATCATATTTAGTATTACAGCCTCAAGACAACTTTATATGGGTGTGAAATTTCAGCTCTATGGGATGTCTTGATTTTAGGATAACGTCCCATAATGACTGTTAAAAGTTTTATTCTGCAGGAGAACCATGTGATATCTGTAGCTGGTTCGGATGTGGACAATTCTACTGGTGTTGAGTACTGGATAGTGAGGAACTCCTGGGGACAACCATGGGTACATATTACCTTAACTTCTCACTCACATATAGGATTGCTGCATGTCCTTTATCCAGTAATAGATCTTACTCTCAATTGTTTTGTAATCGCATTAGTTCTAATAGTCCAGTCAATATGTGCAGTTTTTCCATCGAATGGTTCCTTTTGTCATAAAAGCACGGAATTTGGCTCAGGTGTATATCGAGGCATGGGTAGCATTTCTGGATATGGAGCCACCGTAAACTTTTCCTATTTAGGTCACAGCGGTCGTTTTTCAAAATGGCCGCCAGGATCCCATATTATCACCTGGAATCGTGTACTGTTTCTTTTGTTTGTGACTCATTCTTTGGATCAGTTGTCAGAATATTGATGGAAAGTTCCATAGCAAAGTTAGACAAATGAAAATGGTCATATTGCCGAGTCGACCATCTTGGAATTCAAGATGATCGACATATAAAGCCTATTTCAGTCAGTATTCCAATAATCAAACAATATATCAACATAATTCCTGTAGATACACTGATATTTCAGCAGGACGATTATTTCACAATAGATATGGTGTAATAACGACCATCTCAGATTTCCAAAATGGCTGCAATCATTTTTCAAAGCGGCCTCCCGATTTTCGTTTCGGGCACTTTGGGCACACGCAGCTTTGTATTAGTTGGCCCCCCTACTGTGTTATACTTTGATTTTTGCAAGCACAATGGTTCTACAGTGCTGCAGTAATATTTAACTAAGAAATGAAAAGTACGCTTCCATGTAAAGAAAACGTAATAAATACGTTGAAAGAAATATATTATTGAACACGAAATCTGTTTTGGATTTGCACCAGGAGGTTGAGCTGAATATACTTAAAGAGGGTCTAAGTGGACTCCCATCAAGACTCTGGGGACATAATCAGCGAAACGTTGTGGTAATACATGTATTCATTCGAGAAGTGGAATTACTGTTCATTTCTTATGATCATTCCCGTATCATTAAGCATACGTTTTTGTGTGTCATCATGGCGCCATTTTGAAAGTACCGATGACGTTTTGATTCCAACAAACGAGTAGTACATGTATAAGTTCAATATGAAAAGCTAAGAAGGGAGAGGGAGTATATCCGCTCTTATCTTCCTGAGTTTCGGGTAAATATACGGGGATGGAGACCGATCGGATTGAAGAATCTTGGATGCTAACATAAGCACTACCTCAAGAACATTTCATTTGATATGAACAAACCATGGGTTGTTTCCAGTGGCAATATCTCATTCATGGCACATGGAATAAGCTGGTGCCCATGTCGATTCGAATACAGCAGGCTCTTGCCCATCTAAATTTGGTACACAGGTTCCCCTTGGGGTCTAATTGTGCAAGATACCTTTTTTGTCCGATTCGAAAATCCAATATGGCCACCAGGCAGCCATCTTGGATTTCCTCATGAAACCTTGTTATCGCGATTTCTCAGGAACTACTGCATGGATCTTTCTCAAATTTGGTACACAGGTTCCCCTTAGGGTCTAGTTGTGCAAGATACCTTTTATGGTCCGATTCGAAAATCCAATATGGCCACCAGGCAGCCATCTTGGATTTCCCATGAAACCTTGTTATCGCGATTTCTCAGGAACTACTGGATGGATCTTTCTCAAATTTGGTACACAGGTTCCCCTTGGGGTCTAGTTGTGCAAGATACCTTTTCTGGTCCGATTCGAAAATCCAATATGGCCACCAGGCAGCCATCTTGGATTTCCCCATGAAATTTGTTATCATCATTTCTGAGGAAGTACTGCATGGATCTTTCTCAAATTTGGAACACAGGTTCCCCTTAGGGACTAGTTGTGCAAGATACCTTTTTCGGTCCGAATCGAAAATCCAATATGGCCACAGGGCAGCCATCTTGGATTTCCCCATGAAACCTTGTTGTCGCGATTTCTCAGGAACTACTGCATGGATCTTTCTCAAATTTGGTACACAGGTTCCCCTTGGGGTATAGTTGTGCAGGATACCTTTTATGGTCCAATTCGGAAACCCAATATGGTCACCAGGTGGCCATCTTAGACTTCCCCATGAAATTTTGTTATCATGATTTCTCGCGAAGTACTGCCTGGATCTTTCTCAGATTTGATACACAGGTTCCCCTTGTGGTCCAGTTGTGCAAGATACCTTTTGTGGTCCGATTCCAAAATCCAATATGTCCATCAGGCAGCCATCTTGGATTACCCCATGAAACAATGTTATTGCGATTTCTCACGATCTACTGCATGGATCTTTATTAAATTTGGTACACAGGTTCTCCTTGTTATCTAGTTGTGCAAGATACCTTTTCTGGTCCGATTCGAAAATCCAATATGGCCAACAGGCGGCTATCTTGGATTTTTCCATGCAACTTTGTTATCGTGATTTCTCAGGAAGCACTGCATGGTCTAGTTGTGCAAGATACCTTTTTCGGTCCGAATCAAAAATCCAATATGGCCACAAGGCGGCCATCTTGAATTTCCCCTTGAAACATTGAAACATTGTTATCGTGAATTATCAGGAAATATTTCATGGATCTTTCTGAAATTTGGTGCACAGGTCCCACATGCCGGGGCCTAGTAGTGCAAGATACCTTTTTTCGTCCGATTCGAAAATCCAAGTTACGCTTCAAGTTAATACGGTGTTCTCGAGTTGGGTCGTTGCATCACAAGAGTCGGCGGATCAAACAGTAGGGCATATTCTATATACTGACTATAGAGAATATTCATACCTTCACCTTCCATATCAAAGAGTTCAAATAATTCGGAATTAAAATGTATTTCTTCAAATTTTAAATCAGTTTTCTTTAGTCCATGCAGTAGCAAGTGAACTACTCCACCCTTTCGTCTGCCGGCGGGTCGGCTACATGAAGGGACGTCCCTCTTGTGACTCAACGTCACAACTCGACAACTGTAGACTACTGCATGTTTCGATCCAAGGGAGATACAATGTAATGAGGATTCAGGCACTTTCGAATTTTCAACATTACTGCGCACACCGGACCCCTTCAGTATTAAGTATTGTACCATCTTACTGCTCATGGTATCTTAAAAGAGATATCTCAAACTAGCCCAGTAAACAGAACAGAATTAGCATTCGTTCCTAATTATAAAATCTTAAGTATGTTTCATAGCTCATGCCAAAGTGTCAAAGAGATTGGTCCTCGCTTCCAGTAACCAATGATGACACATGCAAAAAAGTAAATAAAAAAAAACTACAAAACAAAGGCGAAGGATCCTCCGTACTTGTACATTCACTTTCAGACTAACTTTGCTCATTTCTCTTGTATTTATAACAACCGACATAAGTACAGTTTCTAGAACTCCTGAAACTTAGATTATATCTTGGTGTTTTTCAGTGTCCCTTTTCCGATCTTTTTCGCTCAGATTCGAAATTCTGTAAACAAAGTTACAAATCAATCATTTGTTCTTAGTAAACAATGGACACAAAGATCCTCTAGTCATTAGCTTACAATTATCGGACAATGGTGGGCGCCAAGATCCTTCAGGATCTCTCGTTAACTATGTACACCACATAAAAACATACGCTTCATAATTTGAAAGTGTCTCTCGATAGACCACTGCTAAAGAACTTACTCTGTTTCGCATATTCCAGATTATGCCCATTCAATTTCTAATCAGGGCCGAATGATATATTTTGAGCGAACCGTGTCTAAAAGCATATGAAGCATACGTTATTCCCTGTATAAATGTGTTATTTTACATCACTAGATGTATGTCTTGGTTCAATAGTAGTGGAATAAACTGTGAATCGAATGGCACAAGATACTTTGCTAGTGTGACGAGTTCAATCACTTCGCAAACCATTACTACAGAAACTAGTTAAGTTGTTATAGGTTAGCATCTTCACTCAAGATTTCTTGAGTTTGGTTATTAGTACCATTCATCTTTTTAAATACTATAGCAGGCAAGTCACTGGCATTACGTTCAGTATTGTAACTAATCCGGAGCTCAAGGGGTTGTTTAAGCACATTGCATGTTTTTAAAATTTCCATCGTGTTTGAATTACATGAAAATCGTGTTGTCTTGTCGGCATCATTGAACTTTTTCTTGCTGTATGCTTTGATGAGCTCATCTGCAGCGATAATTCAAAGTGGAATAACATGTAGCATTCAACTTCCCGGATTTGGGCTATCGTACTAACATCGTTGCGTTAGTGTTATTGTGTTAGGTAAATTATTTATATATAAGGAGATACGTTTCGAAGCATTCGACCATTCTATCGTATGTACGCTGGTATCTCTGTTAACTCAGGTGATATGAGTTCACATTAGCATTCGATAACTTCATCGTATGTACTCAGTGTCTCTTTCATTCCGGGGGACGGGAGTTCACAGAAGTGTAGATTGCCTTTTCTGTAATACAGTTAGTTATCTCATTTCTGTATCCCATATTCTAAGATATATTCACGTGATGTGGACAAGTACATAACCGTAACATCAAGACGAAACAGATGAACTGCTATATGCATCTTGTAATGTTGTATCAAGAAGAGAAAGAGTGTATATTATGTATTCATAATATTATCTATTATCATATATAGTAGTAGTACCGAAGGCATATACCCCTATCCCTGATGAGAACTTGCACTTTCATAAACTTGAAGATTCTTTAAGACTATCGAGTACGTATGGATACATTAATGATTAATCGGCATGATTATAGTTTAGTAATTATGTGGATATGGAAATGTCGATGATATGAGCATCATCTGATATAAACAGGTAGTGTAAGCTAAAATGAGAGACTTGTGTGGATGGAAAGTTTTATTTCCAAATCAAGTTTATA
>JAVTVY010012990.1:0-58698 GCA_036873755.1 Hanleya hanleyi
AAATAACAACAAAAAATTGTTGGGGACATCACTTTAGACGTTTTGTTTTTTTCAAAATAAGCTACAAATAACTGGTTTGGCACCCCTTTCCCCACAGCTGGTGGGACATACCACCTCTTAGAAATGAACAGGATATCACAGTTTTTTCTCAGACATGCAGTGATAATAAGATTTCCTCACCTCCAGGTGTAACTTCCTAAGTTGTAGGAGAGGATAACTGGTATTCACATGAGGTCCACATGAGGTCCACAAGCCGATCTAATCCATTATCCTGTTACCAATGCACACAATGAGAGTGGGGTCCAGTATTTGCCTGTTCCTATAGATCATTGAAATACAAACACAATTAGATAAAACTCAATCAGGGCAGTATACATTCTGTAGCAAATTATTGTCACTGCATGAACTGGTTAGGGATACTACCAAAATAGAGTACTCTCGCTGAACAAGAAAAGACAATAACCAATAAGCTGTTCCATCAACTTTTAATGACCCGCACAACTGGGATGAAAATTCAATTCTACATGGTCTGGTGCCAATTTTATTTAATAAATTGATTATATATGTCAAAAAGTTCTTAAACTTTAGTACAGTGTATTTTGTGAACTAACTGTCCTCCGATAATTACTGGAGGATACATTTTATTTCTTTAAATTTTTATTCATAGCAATTTATCTGTATTTCCTAAAGTTATAATCTTATGAAAGTCAGTTACGGGAAGGAACAGCTCGCTGTGAAGCTGGGTTGTCTGAGACAGCAATATCGCATATTTACCTATAATCGTCCTTGAATTATACTAATCGACAAATTAAACATATTTAACTCCATCTGTCCATGTACACTGCAAATTTATCTCACAGTTATAACAGACCTGCTTGTATCTATATAATCCATAAAATCTGATTAAATTCAGCCCTAGTACAGCGATAGGACGAATAACATAAACATGTGCAACTTAGTTTACAATTGTTTTGTGACTAGGTGAAATAATTTGTCAAAATCGATTAAAATCTCACCGAAATATCGAGTATTCCCATATCATGGATTTTCACCAATCAACGGTACTCATTTAGAAATACCATTATCTTCACATGTAATCATGTATTCATGAATACATGTAATGCAAGTACATGTACATGTTGCAGAGGAAATGTACCAGGATCTAATTATAGAGTATAATCCATGAACAGAAGTAAATTAGCAGCCTGACTTATGTCATGTATGTGTACATGTAACCGACATAAGTTTATACATGTATTGTGATGTCACAACACAAGCCATTTTGTTATGACGTCACGTCATAATAGTATACTGCAACAAGTAAGTGCAGCCAATGTACCATTTTATCAACTGTTCAAGTATACATGTACTGTTGTGTAGAAGAAAACCATATATAGTACAAATTGTATTCACCATAAAGGTCGGAGTACGGTAGCCATTTCGCAATGGGACATAAAACGTGAAATATACAAGTATTAGTTTGTTACATATACATGTACTCTGTCAGGCTAAAAGGGTTAGGTGAGCACCAGTACAAACATCACGGGTTACCGGCATGTGCCAGAGTCAGTTAAAGGGCAAACAATTGAAGGAGGGGGGGGGGGGGGTGTGGAATGCACATCACACACAGAATACATGTAGATTCAGGTGTGGCTGGATACATACTTGTGGGGGGGGGGAAATGTGGGGGGGGGACACACTATTAGCAATGAATGGATGTCATTATTCAAAGAACTTGACATGGGAGGATTTTCTACCTGAAATTATTATTGAGTTTGAGACTGTTACAGTGGAAGGAAGGGAAATCATAGTGTTTCTAACCCATAAAAGAGGTTTGATGTAGCAGGTCTCATTTATGGCTGTACATGTAAATGATTGTTTCATAGAATGATGACAGAGGTTCTCAAATATCTTGAAATACTGTGACAGAAGCAGCTATTGCTGGCCAAAATAATAAAATGAATTGAAAAAAATTATTCTTCATGGTTTTCTGAGCATCTGCTAAATATTTTCAAATTAACCTTAATGCCCTAAGTCTATGAGAATGTTTTGAAATGACCGTGTTGAGCGGTTCTATTCCCAACTTCTCTTTTATTCTATGTCATAGAGGGCAGGGTATGGTAGATAATTAAAAACTGTAGTAACTCGGCTTGACATTATAGGGAATGACTTTAATTGAGCCAAAGATGAAAGAGAAATACACTTAGAAAAAATATTTAAAAAAAAATCGATTTAATTTTTTTTTTTAATATTTATTAATTTTCATAATTTATTGGAAATAATTATACGTAGACATCGACCATCCAATATCCTACTGGCCAGGCAACTGCATGTGGTTGACAAGCAGGAAACTTGCTTCAAACCGCCCGCAGTGTTTTGATTGTTCAACAACGTGCAGCCATGCCGAGTTGCGATAGAGCTAAATATAACAACAATGATCATTGTCTACGGCACAGGGAAAGAAACTAACCGTCTCTTGGCGTCCACCTTCCATGGGAATAATGTTGGCACCGGGTTATGCGAAGTTGGACCAACACCTCCTTCAAAATGTAACTTGTAAGTAGGCTTCACTCACCTGGAGTTCTGGGCACCTAATTGCGCACCTGGATTTTTACCTGGCTGGAGTCAGACAAATGGCTTTGAAGTCTATTGTTGTCCGTGTATGACGTCAGATACCTGGTTAACCTGTAAACAAAATGCAAATGATTGAATTAAGCTCACACGACCATCAACAGCGGCAAAAAAAACACGTATATCCTGTATCCATCTTTCATTTTATAACAACAACGTCAGATTTCTACTTCAATTCGACAAAATTTGAGTGCAAACCTGTAATTAGGTATTATAGATGCAAATTCGGTATTATAGATGCAAAGCCGAATTACTTGACCATCTCTTCGCACAATATAGAATAAGAAAGATGACAACTAACACGGTTTATTATAAATCTAATCGTGTATTACGAAATTTTGCACGCACTTCACGCTTCTGTTGCCATGGCGCTGTATTACAACTTCCGATTGGACTTGGTCATGTGACAGGTCATGTGGATGAAATCAAGGAGGGTGGCGAGTGTGGTCTCGGCTAAATTTTTCCACTGTTGACATTGAACAATTGCGACGTACAAAACTCTTGAACTTAAATCACACTCTGGCACATGGTTATAAAACATTATTGAGGTGTCATTGGAATAAATATTGATGATTATGATGGCAAATGACTGACCCAACGGGATGAAATAATCGTTGAAAAATTACGCACCATTTATTATAGTGGGCCTTTAAGACTATACACAGGCATCTTGTAGCCTAATACTTCTGTTGTTCTGTGTGTGTCTGGTGCTAAAAGGGCGTAAATTTTACATGGCCAACAACATATTACACTTCGTCGTCTGCATGGAATTGTAATCTATACGATAACTTAGCGTACTGTAGGCCTACCTTTTCATGTAACAGCCTGGGAAATAGCGTACATGCGATGGTCATCTCACTTGGAATTCACAGAAAGAGCACAGAGATCATCGCGGCTGGACGTGTTGAAGGCATGACCTAAATTAAGTCTGCGAGTCTGCCATTTATGTCCCCATCTTCATAAGTTTTGTACTTTTGAACGAAGTCTGCGAATGTCATACTGTTTCATTTCCCAACTTTGTTAAGGACACAAACATTTCACCAGAAAGCTGCAACATGAATTTTACTCGAACCTAGAAACTCGCGTCGTTTAACTCCTGCCCAGTGCTGCATGCCTGCTTGATATGTGAAGCCAAATTGCCTTCATATCTGATTACAGGTCACATGTTATAGCTATAATACACATTCCAGGGCGCTGATTTATAATTCGCCAAACGATAGGCTAAACGAAACAAGAGTTTCTTATTTGTGAAAGGGAACAATAAATTTAATTTGCGGAAGGAGGATTTAATATTCCTGCCGACCCTTGTAAAATAGAGACAAAATGTAATTAATAGTAGTACATAAGAGAAATGTTTGCCGATACGCAGAAGCCTATTCGAAGGCGTGCAATACGCCGGCAGTTATGGTGAGGTAAGTTCCGGAGTTAATGAAAGATGACAGCACCAGGCCAAGTCAATTTCGGTGATGACGTCACTTCATTTTGATAAAGTAACCGCATCAGTAAGTCAATTGTTAAACGTCAACCCAGAGTAATATGTGCTAACTGGCTTGGGGACCGGGTGTGGAGCGTGGTATGTGCAGGAGGCATTCCGCTCATTCGGGGATTTTTATTCCGAAAATTATACCTGGATTTCGGGCAAAATGCCTGGAATTGAGTTGTGAATGAGCAGCCTGATCTATTTAGGATTATTCCCTGAATATTTCTGAGAGTGTATATGTGGAGCAAACTTTCCATTTTCATATGCACACGTCAAATTTTCAATAACAAAAACCTTTCATTACGAAGTGGAAACAAGCATAATTTGGACAAAATCAATATTGACACAAATAGCACATTCACATCCTCAAATCATATGAAAGATTTGTAGTAATGTGAAAATTATCCAATGAAAGATGACTGCTTCACCAAACTTTCGTGTATGTATGTACATTATCATTAACAAATTACGTCATTTCTGTTTAACAACAAATGTAATAGTTGACAAATTTATTGCCGAGAATACAGAGAAATTAGAGGAATTAAACACAATTGAACCTCCGCAAAAATGTATTGCAGCAAGAAACTGTTCCAATTTTCTGCTGAAAACAAGAAATTCGCCGTATAACAGATGGAGGACAACTTAAAAGATATCATTATGGAGGGAGGAGGAATCCCAGTAGATCCATCAAAAATATCTGATGTTAAGCTCAAGTATTGAAACATCGTTTTTTAACAATGACATCTGGTACGACGGCTGGGTAATTTCACAAGTTGAAGGCTTCCTCGACTGGTTCAACATTACGTAAGATTTTCGTTTTCCGTTTTCGGTTTCTAAGAATAAAAAAAATCAAATTTGACAGTCAACTTTCAATTTTCGATTTTCCTTTTGATAAAAGCAAAAATGAAAACGAAATATTGAAAATTGGCTGAACTTGTCCTTTTTTCGTCTTTTTTTATATTATCCTTGATGTAGCAATGTTAAGAGCACGCTCACAAGGGTTTTGTCACTTTCGCTGCGCGGGGTACTATGGAAAGCGCAAATCGTGTCGTTTGGTCAGGTTTGGAGCAGGATACGGAAAACCAGTCGGATGAAAGACATAGGCGATTCACTAGATCACACGACATCCCTGAAGCCAGGCATTCCCACTAGGGCAGTTAATAAATACGCGCGTACCCTAATCATAACACCAGAACAACTTCCGCTTGGGTGTGTGTGTGTATATAAGTGTGTGTTAATTGAATGCGTTGAGACGAGATGACGCCCAAACTAAAGTGTTGGAGCGTTTTACACCCGCACTCAAAGCCTTGAAGCATTTGTTACGCTTAGCATTGACGCGTGCGTGAACTTTCATTCGCTCAAGGTCTCAAAAATAGTGGCCGATGAGTGAAGTGTTGAAGCATTCGACGTACGGAGTCAATTGTGGCCGCTGTCTGTTCCTTTCACAGCCCAAAATAGCATATTTGAATACATGTTCGAACCAAATTATTATTTTTATATTACAAGCCTTGCCTTACTAGTCTAAAACATTTTACTCCAGTCTTGTTCTGACTCTCTCCATGCATGAAATGTCCCGCAATATAATATGCCTATTGTTCTACATGATGGATGAAGATTTGGAAATCTACCCCTCCCCCACTCCCCCCACTGTGTGCTTTCCATGGACTATTACAGCAATATCGTCCTACTATTGTTCTACATAGATGATAAATTGAAAACCTGTCCACCTGTGTGTTTTTCATGGACTATTTCCGCACTATTCTGACTATTGTCCTACATGGATGACCGGTACAGAGCATATCTTGGAATATGTCCCTGACTACATCATTTATAATTTAATCCTAACCAATAGTAAACTTCGTATAGGCTCGAACGTCGACGTCTGAAAGTGTACTAACTTCGGGAGTTGTTTTGGCCGGAGACATACACAGTGACAGTGGTAAAAATAATAGGTTTCTCCATCGGTGCATATCTGTTAACCCATTCATTAATTGTAATGATATCACATAATTAAGAAATATCGCACTCCAGTAGCTATAACATTCACACTTGAATTGTTTGTACATATGCAATTATGAAAATACAAAGGTGACTAGACGGCGTTTTTTTTCTCCGTTGAGGTTTATTGGTCTGACAATTATTTAACATTATTGTAAATATATTACCGGGTACTATGTATCCTCTTTTCTTCATGGGGCAAGAGCGCAATCGATTAATCTGGCCATTGGTACAAATTGTTTGCAATAGATGTTATAGGTAGTAATAGTCATTGTGTCGCAATTACTTGGAATTGTGTACAACCACTCAGTAGGCCTTCAACATATATTTATGTTTGTCACTTTTTCATTCTTAGTATCACTTTCCATCTCAATTGAGTGAATCAGCTATATTGCGACGAGCATAATTCTAAGAATTTCAACAAAAACAAGTTAATAACCCAGCAATCCATAACTGTGAGTGGTCATAAATGGTCAGACCTCAGATGATGTGTTATTCTTCAGATGTTGATTCTTGGGGAAACCCTATATTCCATATTCGTACTCCTTGTGGTAATAATTCACCTCAGTTAATGTCTGTTATTCATCGTCGTTAATGGAAAGATTGAACACTCTCTGCTGGTTAGCACTTGTACGTGCAGGTACTTGCACAATACTGGTCATGCCCAGTGTCACCAATAATGGTAGGCCATTATCCATATACTGCAGTATCAATAATGGTAGGCCGATTTGTGCATATAACGCAGAACCGAAAATGGTGGATCATTCCGTACACACAATGCATGATCAATAATGGTGGAACAAGGTGTACATACAATGCCCGACCACAAAATTTTGAGGAACTTGTACATAGAAAGGTGTAACACTACTGGAAGAGCAATTGGTTTATATAAATATTATAACGGCAGGCCAATATTGGTGGACTGATGTGTATTTAGTGTTTGTTAGTAATTTGGTCATCCCAACCGGACTTTATGGTATAGTATTGCTTACAATATTCGTAATTTTATACCTATTTCTGTATTGGTACATTGGCAATATTACCCTCCATCTTTTAGATTAAATGTTCTGTATTCTCTTGTCAGGTACATGGGCTACAGTACATTATCTTCAACATACATGACCACTATTATCGTCAATATTTGATGGTAAAACTTCTTCTCTTTGAACACCATCATCCGTCTTCATAGACTGAAGATTGTGTAAACAGGCTTGAGAACCGGTACTCTCATCGACATGTCAAGTATTCCAGCGCACTTCATGGAACACTTGCTATATTGTTTTACATTTTAATCGCCATTGATCCCTATTGCGCAATTTTAGACTCATCACCGTCAAGATATTCATCCTTTTATCCTGCAGTTTTAAAGACTTGAACATCATCAACTTATACTAGTTTATCATGTCGTATGAACGCCCTTCTTGATATCTGATGTATTATTGTGCCAGTGAATGAACACAGTCAAATGCGGGGCTTTGGAAGTCTATGAAACCACAATGTTGAGATTATCCGTAATTTTGGTGTTGTACTCGCGACATATACGAATTCCGAGATTCTCATCGCGTGCTTATACTTCAGGCGAACTTTAGCGTAAATTTAACCATGTTAATTATATGGTCGTATAGAAGAATGAAAGTAAAGCTAATGAAGAAGTAATATAACTGAAATTTAAAATGTTATTAATGGAAATGCTATTTTTGAATTTATGCGCCAATATGCTATATTTTCCCGGTTTCAAAACTGATTCACTGTAATATTCTCTGTATTAATCACAGTTGTATGCAGTGGTACAGGTGGTTATCATCGTTACCGGTATGTGATGATCTGACATAGACAATGCACCAGTACCGTACTTCTTTTAATGTACGCTACAGAAATGGCATGGCATTTAAAGGGGAGGCTTGCACAATAGAACAACATAAACCACACGTTGTCATTTGATTAGGTAAGAGGGCCGAAATCGACGAGGAGGAATTGACATTCACGGAATATCATTGCATTGTTGGTATAATCCAATTTGGAAGGTATAAATAATTCGACAATTTAGATTTAGGAATCTGAATGTATTAATAAAATGACAATGACGTTAATGAAATTTTGTTTTCACTCTCTCAGATGCGGTCGGATTGATGTAGAAATTGGACTGTCCAATTACTATTGTCATCCACAAATTTATCTGTTCGTACCAAGGCCAATGGATAAATGGAGACAGAAATTCCACTACAGAATTGTTCATATAATACTGCAGTTATAGCAAAAGAGAGAACAAAAAATAGAAATTGAGAAAAAATAGGAATTTCGGATGACCACATGGCAATAATAATGTTGGCCATGGGCATGGGGTGCTCGTGTCGGACGAGCACAAAATATATCGATAAATTGACGAAGATTGTCAAATATTACATTTTTCAATAGAAATGGATTTGTAAACTTTAAAAACGTAGGCCTAAATGTTCCTTTCATAACAACAGAAAGAAAGAAGTTGGTGGAAGACTATTGTACTATATTGTAAATCTTTAATAATCAATATACCCATGTTTTATCTGGGTGAGTAATAACATTTGCATTAATTGTCTTGCTGCTTCGATGGAAGTTCCCACTCGGTTGAATCCTCTCCGTTTGTACTGCTATCACCAGTCCATTTCCTCGTATTACGGACTGTAATAACGACCATTTATTCAGTGGGGCAGAGATAGATAGCTCAGCTGTGAGGAGTCTGTCTGATGAGTTTGGTCACGGTTGACTGACGCCATATTGCCGGAATTTCTTAGTGGAGCGACAAATATGCAAATCGCTCTCCATCCGGCTGTAAGGAATGGTCTGTAAAGAAGAAGAATAGGTGAGTATATGAAATGACCCTTCTATATTCCACACAGGACATTAGTTCAGACATATAACCCGTTTATTTCGCATTTTTTCCATTTTTCCAAAATCACCCGGCAAACCTATTGTAAGGAGCAAATCCGGGTAAACTTGTTTGGTCCCCATGTCGCTTCGCGTCGAACCATTTGAACTGTTGAACCCAGTTTCGACGCAACGCATTTTTCTCTCGGGTGGGAAATGGGTGAAAAGTTACATCAACCATGGATATTTCCTCTCTTTGTTCCGTTTTTTAACAGCGGCATTGCAGCCCGGAACACAACAGATAAAGTTTGGCATTTCATCGCCCGGTGTCAGATTCTGGGCCCTTCCGCTTTCACTGGAGTGCAAACAAATTTACCCACAGATACAAAAGAGCTACAGGACAGGGGGCACAACTCTTGGGTTATATGATGCTTTATTGCATTTTGTGCATTGTTGGAGCGCATTAAGATAGACTTATTACTGCGTCTCCCACTTTTACATAGTTTGAAATACACAGCATTAATTACAATCTTATATACATATAGAATACAACATGTGACGGCCGGAGAGAACAATATCGAAACATAATTCAGCTAATTGCTGAGGTGGGGGGAGGGGGGGGGACTAGAGATATTTATGTGGTTATTATGCTAATATCGGTCGCTTAGGATTTGCTAGGGGTAGTTACTTTTTCTTTGTTGTTAGTTTTGTGTATAATTATATTCTTATTCAAATCGTATTGTCGTTTTGATAAACTCACCTAAACATATCTGAGCTTCAATGTTTAATTTTGTACTTTTTTCATCGTTTCCAAATAGCAATGCCTGGGTTGATGGCATCAGCTCGGTACCATAGATTCTATTAATAATTTCCAGAAGGACAACTTGATTTCTAAACACAACTCTATGCGTATTACATAGACTTTCCAAGTCAAATCTTTATCTTTCTGGTGAGGGGTAAATAAATTTTCCATTAGTAATGCAAGTGAATGAAAAAATAATCTTTTTATACCTATTACGTGTGTCAGGTAAAATTACAAATTATATCAATTTACAGTATAATGAAACTGATATATTACAGAAATTTTGTAGAGGTAAATATATTTTAGGAAACCAATATTTATTTGGATATAGCTGTTTATAAAGGTGATGATCTTGTCTGACCACTCATCTGTCATCACCCTAAAAAGGTGATGAGATTTCATCAACTTCTTAGGGTGATGACCAAGGATGGCCACTCATCGTTCATCATGACTGGATCTTATCACCCTTTTATGGTGATGGCCTGGTTTCATCACCTTTTCAGGGTGATGGATTTTGTCGTCACCTTTTCTCATCACCCTAAAAGGGTGATGACCAGACCCCATCACCCCATCACCACAAAAAAGTGATGGCCCATCACCTGTTTTCTGACTGCGTGGGTTGGCGTATCCGTCTTTTTGATGCTACTGAACTGAAACTGGCCCAAAATCTTTACTGTTTTAAGAAAACAGAGTTCACAGTCTGCCTGCATGATCCCCACATCTATCTCACACTATATGTGCAAATAAAATATCGCCCCACTTCAACCCCACTATCGTCTTAGGCTATGCATGAAAACATGCTTGCCCAACAAAATCCCCACGTTTAACTTAAGCTATGAAAACGGCGAGCATTTTGCCCTACATCATCCCCACGCCGGACTTAAACTTTCAGCACAGCCCGGCACATTCCCTACATTGGACTTTGTCTACGAGCGCTGGAAAAATCCACCCCACCTAATCCCTACAAACAACTCAGTCGATTAACTCCGAAGTTCATTTTCCCTACACGAACCCCACGTTACACTTTGAATATTTAGCAGATACAGTTATGCCCTACATCATCCCCACGCGGACTTTGAATTCTCGCCCATTCACCCGGCATAATCCCCACATCAGCCCTACATAATCCCCATATTTATGCTAAATTTGCATAACCGTGGGCAGCTGCCCCACACAAACCCTACGTTTTCCCCACGAGGAAAGTTCCAAACCACGCTTCGCCCCACACGAACCCCACGCGCCCACCGATACCCCACAGTTTCCCTACGCAATCCCCACGTTTATGTTTGTAAGGGACGTCTAAATAGCTGCATATACTGACTTGTGGATACCGGTATACAACTTAAACTGAGTTTGAAGTCAGTGTTCCTTTTAAACACTTTACATATGAAAAGCATCTGCGAAGGTTTCAAACACGTGTGATATATTCGAAATTTAAATACCCGAGCCATGTAATTTGCCATTTTATTTGCGAGAAATCGCTCAGAACCACACATGAGCCCTCGCCTGAATTGTTGTGATAGACGTTTACTCCACGTAAGCATTTTTAATGCACAAGGTTTCGACTGTCATGATGCCGGAACCTTTATCATGAAGTGATCTGTTGAATTTAATGAAAATTGCCAGTAAAATGATTGTTAGCTATAGTATAATCATGGCAAACTGTTCCAATGATTCTCTTTGAAAATACACCGAGTTCCTTCTTAGTAACATAACAATGAAGCAAAATCGAATGGAATTGCCGACCAAAAACCGCCATGGTTGGTCGGTTGCTATAATATTTGTTAGCTTAGTACCATCAAGTTTGATAATAAATCGTTAATGTTTATAGAGTATACACATCTTTCACAAGGAAATATTAATCTTTTTTCGGATCAATCTTATCGTTGGTAATTAGTCAGTCGTTTTAGTTTTCCTGACTGACTGGTTCACTCGTTCGCTGAGATGATTGGGTTTTTTTTTTCTCAATTCATCACCACAGGTTTCTGGAAAAGTTACTATATTATAGTTTCAAAAGAAGTTTGATGAACGATCAGGAAATGCTCTCCATGTGGTAGACATTCTCTCTCCTGTTTATCCCAATCAGACCAGTGGATCTATATACGTGAATTCCTCTGCCGGTTCAAAGGAACCAAACATCGAGCCTACATTTAATAAATCACGTTAGAGTCGTTCGCGAAATGTTGACTTCCAGCCAGGCCGGCTGATCGGAGAAGATTATTGCTCCCTCTCCAGGTAACGGTTGAAAGAGCATTAATCCTATCTGGGCGAGAAGAAGTGATCATTTCCCCTTAGTTCCTGAACGACCAGCTATTGATGGCTGAAACTTTGTGTTTTTCTGCTTTATATACTGAGGTCATGTTAAGCATATTTTCGTCATCAAAGTGACCATCTTGAATTTAAAAATAGAGCCTGATCCCAAAATATATTGCGAGAAGTTTCACCTACCTATTCCGGGGCCTGGGCAGGTCTTAAAACGATTAGACCATATGGTCTAAACGGTTCCGCAAGTCCGGCCATGCGAACTGACGTTTTTTTCTGATATAGATACCGTCGGTTAGGAAATAATATGCCCCGTTAGTGGGAACATTCCGGCGTACTGACAAGACGTCACATGATCCCACAAGCCGACACTTGGCTGCAATCTTCAGAAAGGCACCGAAGGAGCAAGACTGCAACGTTCTACTCAGTCACGCTTATTTTAAAGCTGTTTATGTGGACGTAATACCTTTCCACGAGCCCTCACTTAATTCCATTTCACTTGAGTTTTTCCGTGTGGCACCATAAGGCAGAGGAGCTGCCTATTGGGAGAAAAGCGCTCAATAATTCACGTTAATGCCAGAAAGATATTGAAAAGAGGAAACAATGATATCGCTATCCCAACAACATATAATTTATCGGCCAAATAAATGTTCGAGCTCGCTCGAATTTTCGTTCCCGTTGATCATGAGTGACAAGGAAAGATCTACCCGATATGGCGGAAATGACCAGACTGGAACGAAACGAACTTGCGTTAGTCAAGCAAATGAGTGTTTCAATGCTGCACTTTGTGAATTATTCTGTTGAGCCCAGTCTACGTTCTCGGCGATGTTCTTAATAAACACCCAGTCAAGTTGTAAAGCCTCCAGTGGCAGTTAAACGAACAAGACGACGTTTATAATTTTACAAGAACATGAAAAAATTGTTTTGTGGCATACAATCGTGTAGCTGCATGTTCGCATGTTCGTTTTGTTCCATTACGTATTTTTTCCTCGTATTTCTCCTGATATAAGGAAATCGCGTGGAATCTGCAAGTGCAAAAGTACAATTTAATCTATACGGCTCTCTGTTCGTACATCAGTAGGGGTTGACAGGGCCTGTCGCGCTTTTAAATTGTCCGATGCCATTTCAGTGATCCCAGTCAAGGTTATTACTGCCAAATGTAGTTTGAGGGATTAATATAAATGTTTGCCGTTTATCTATACTGGCCAAATTAACCAGTAAGATTAATGAGTTTATCAGCAGGACGGAAAATCTATTCGGTATATTATGTAATCTCTGTACATCCTCTGTACTTAATTTAGTCTTCGCACCAGCTGTGAGGAATGTTACAGCGCTATCTAATTAGGTACACACGAGTGATGTTTAAATAACACCATCGTAATTACAGTGAAGCAAAGAAATACAAATCGATAAATCACCCGGAGGAGAAAATCATTCAGCTATTTCAGCTACATACAAGGGATATCATTCGTAGGACGGTTCTTCGTAAATGACACAGTGCGCCTTTCTGACTAATAACATCCACGTTAAACTTGGCAGAACTATATCATGTATATGCTACTTCGAAATCAGGTGCACCTCTTTTGAAAGAGCTGTATCTTTTGAATACGACTGCATGCAGACATTTATAGAACATGAGCATTATAAACTATTTTGACGATTCTTATATAAAACCGTCAAGGGAAGAAATGATAGTCCATGCATGTGGGATTTAACAGTTGGAGATGAAAAAGGGGTTTCGCTCACGTCGGCTCATCAGAATCTGGTTCGACAGTACCACCAAACGCCTTCAGTGAGTTTTCACACACTGATATTGAAGTACGATCGCAGTGCGTAAGATCTTTGACACTACGTTCTGTAACTCATGTCTCATTCTGGTTAACCCCGGTGTGGCCTTGGCCGTATATATGATCAATGTGTAACACCATGTCTTCAGGATGTTCATATGAAGACACAATCCAACCCGGACTGAGATACAATATAATCGCGTAAACGACTTGGAAAATCGTTCGGGAAAAAACAATACAGATCAGTGATAGGTATTTGACGATACGAACATCATGATGTATGACCAGAACATCGACAACACCTGACCGCTTCTTACAACTGAACGCAACGTTAAACCTTAATTCCTTCTCTCTCTCTCACTTTCTCTCTTACGAGAAACTTGTTATGTATAACTTATGTATATTTTCTATGAATCTAGGCACGGACACAGAGGTCAATTAAGAATAAACAACTTTTATCTATAAAACACGGCATTCAACGATTGCTCAAGCTTATAAACCGCCATTAAGTTGAGTTGGTTGAAATCGCAATTCCAGTAACCTGGAATAATATGTCTAAAATGACAGAGTCAAACTCCGACATATATAATATACATATATATCTATTGATGTACATGTAATGCCAAATTTATAAGCAAATGCTACCAGTGCCAAACTGAAATTAAAACAAATCCATGCAGTTATCAACACGAAGGAACTGAAGCAATTTTATTGAAAGACAAAACTCTCCCATGACATTCGCAAGTTGACAGACCACGTGTCGTATCCATAAACCAGTCAACTTATCTGAACAGATCATACTAGTAACTTGGCCTAATTATGTTTCGTATGTGCATATTTAGTATACCTGCTCAGGGTTTGGCTCTGTATAATGCCGCTTTATATATTAGACCTTCAAATTGCAGAGGCGGAAATTCTTCATAAGACGGGTTGACATCAGCTTGCACATCAGCTCCCGATGTCAGATAAAATAAGTCACAGAATGTTAAAGGCAGTTGCATACTCTGTTTCAGTTCCACTTAAACTTTTGTTAGGTCGATCTTTGCAGGAAAGTATATTTCCAGAATATTGGAAGTTTGCACATTTTTTACCGTTGCCAAAGGTTGCAGATCAACGTTATCCATCTATTGTCCCTATTGCGCCTCTTCGCGGTGTAGGCAAAATCATGGAACGGGCAATATTTACGCATACATATAACTTTCTTTACTCAAACAATGTTTTTACAAACATCAAGCCGGTTTTTTGCAAGGGCATTTGACGAATAATCGACCAATAGAGCTTTGTCACCAAGCTGTACGACCAACCACAGTATTCCTGCCTTCTGTTTTGTGACATATCCAAGGCGTTTGATCGAGCCTCACACAAAGGTCTATAATTTCTTATCTCCCTAGTATAATTCGTGGCGTGTTCTACTCCTCCTCCTCCTCCTCCTCCTCCTCCTCCGCTTTACTCACTGCACAGCGGGTCGCATAGGTGTGGCGCGTGATAGGGTGGGGCGAGAGACCTGGGGTTTTCGCTACCTGAGATTCCATGGGCCAGGTTTGCACCCTACAGTAGAATGGGTCGACTGCACATGCGCGATGAGTAGTAGTATAGAAGGGCACGCATTCTCCCTATCCCTATAGGTGTGGCGCTGGATAGGGTGGGCCGAGAGACCTGGGGTTTTCGCTAACTGAGATTCCATGGGCCAGGCTTGCACCCTATAGTAGAATGGGTCGACTGTGCATGCGCGATGAGTAGTGCGCGATGAGTAGTATAGAAAGGGCACGCGATCTCTCTATCCCTATAAACTAACCCATGGGGGTGAATGAACCCATGGGGTTGAATGAGCCATGGGGGTGAAATCCGTGGCGTATGAGGGTCGGCTCATGTGGGTTTCACTTCTTAAGGGTCGGTTCATGTGGGTTTCACTTCTTAATCCGTGGCGAATGAGGGTCGGCTCAGATCCCCTGGGGTGGGGACATGCCCCTGAGGGCAGTGGGTGGGTTCAATGAAAGCTCGTCTCTCTAATTAAGACAATATGGTACTTCGGGTGATTGGTTGAAATGGTTTCAGAGTTATCTTGAAAATAGAAAACAGAAAGTATTTATCAAAAGTGAATTCTCAAATGTTGGATATTTAAAAGCCGGTGTCCCTCAAGGTTCTGTTGTTGGCCCATTATTATTTTTGTTTTATGTTAATGATATGCCTGATTATCTAGCAAAACAGGATTGTTTGCAGATGTTCTCCTGCTCTGATATCTGAAATTGAAATTATACTGAATACTGATGCCGATGGACTGGAAGAATGAGCAAAACAATGATTGGTGAACATTAACCCTTCAATGACTGAGATGGTTTTATTTAGCAATAGATTCCAGCAATGAGGAACCTGTTATTATCTTTAAGGAGAATTTGTTGTCAGAGGCCAAATGAAATTGTCATCTGGGTCTAAATTTCCAAAGTGATTCAAAGTGGAATATTCATATAGAGAAAACATTAGCATCATCTTATAAACTAAGAACTCAAATAAATTGGAAAGATCAGAGTTAGTTGTTGATCGTCTTGTCTTTGGTTACATACTACACCTCTCGAAACTCTCTCTACTTGGAAACTGACTGGGAACCCCTTAGAAAAAGACGACAAAATGCAAAACTTTGTTTTATGTATAAATCAGTTCGCGGAGAATCTGCGGCATATCTTTTAAATTTCTTACCACAGAAAGTCGAAAACCGCAATACCTATAATCTTAGAAATTCATTCGATTATACTCTTTTTAAATGCAGAACTAGCTTGTTGAACATGAGGCACCAGCGGTGCTACAACCCCTCAGTCCCTTAACAGTCCAGACCAAGATGCTTTTATGTGTTTAGGAGTTTGGATGCTAGCATAGAGTTATCAGATGCAAAATTCGAACCAAAGCCGCATCTCGTGGCATGGTATCAGCATACCAAATTTGAAGAAAAAAAATCCGACAAGGAATCCTCAAGTTATTGCACGGAAACCAAATTTAAATTTTACGACCAAGTGGATGACACGTAATCCCAAGCCACATCTAATGGCATGGTATTTGCATACAAAATTCGAGAAGAATGCGATAAGCGGTTCTCAAGTTATTATCATTGCCGCCTGTAATTGCAAGTGGGCGAAACCTAATCGAAAAGGACATCTCATGGCATGGTATATAAAAACCAAAGTTAGAAAACATTTGAAGAGCGTTCTCAAATTATCGCCTGGAGATGAATTGAGGATCTTGCCACCAGGTGACACCAACTCTAGGCGCAAGTGACGAAACGCAATCCCAAGCGACATCTCATGGCATGGTATATACATACCAAGTGTGAAAAGAATCTGATGACAGGTTCTCAAGTTATTGCCCGGAAATGCATATAGAATTTTACACCAGTTGGCGAAAGTGGTCGAAACGCAATCCCAGGCAACCCCTCAAAATATGGTATATGCATACCAAATTTGAGAAGAATGCGATGAGTGGTTCTCATTTTATTTCCCTGGAACAAATTTCAGACGGACAGACGAACGAAACGGATGGATGAACGCACACAGACGGGCGGACGGACAATCGGATACCCCCAACTATATACGGGGGTATAAGACATGACAAGGTATGTACATAGATGTGGGGGGAAATGTGTAAAGTTGTAATCTTATTGCCCTGGACTGAAACTAAATGTCGAATGGGGCTTTTGTCCACTGGGCTTTTATCGATGTTTTTATGTTCACTTGGGCTTTTGTGAAAATCCCCAAAAGAATGCTGTACTTTTCTCATAGTGTTCATCATTTTCATAGAATAACTTTCATTTATCAGCGGGGGAGCACACATTTTGTTGTTATTGAAATACAATTTATTGTTGCTGTAGTTCAAATTACTTTCGTTATCAAGTTGGGTACATTGATTTCATGCACACCTAATACATCTTAAAGTTGTTTCATACATGTACATTTATTCAGAAGTTAAAGCAAGTAAACATTGGTTTTATTCAGGGTATTACTAAAAAATAAAACCTCTCTATACTATAAACGCAGATTTATAAGGTTCACTGCTGATATTGGCACAAATGAAAACAAACTACTATTTACATGTATAAGTGTTCGCAAGGCATGAAAATTCCACGAATTACAACTGAAGCATAATTAAAGTCAACTGAGTAATAGGTAAATGGTTATTCACAATCAAAGAATGTTGTAGAGATTTAAACTGTAGATTAAAACTTTTCGTTATCTCTCCTGTCCACGTGAGGAAAAACGCTTGCAGCATTCCATGAATATTTTGGAAGTGGAATGGAAAGAGAAGATTTCTGAATACAGGGAACTTATTATGTAAATGATTTGACCCCCACTAGATTTTAGAAACTTACCAAAAGAAAACCCATATTAGATAATGGTGCAACTAAACCATGATATAGATTTGAAAAAGGTGGGCAGAGAGAGAGAGAGACACATACAGACGAGGAACTGGAAAGAAGTTTCGTCTGCCTGCCTGCAGTAGTTCTTGAGATACGAAATCTTGGGGGAAAGAGGACTGACAGATAGACAGACGGACGGACGGACGGGTGTCACCAATACCCCTGAGCCCAATGGGGCTGAGGGGTAAAAAATCTTTCTTCCCTTCACTGTTGATTCGTGGAATCGTCTTTACCAGGCTGTTAAAGATAAGGAACCTTTAAGTGGGTTTGAAAAAGATTTTCGATTGGAAATAGATATTTACAAGCATTACACACAAAATTAAGACACAGACCCACTCAGTTGAACTCAGATCTTTCCCGTGTTAATTTAGTAGACAGCCCAGCTTGCTCATGTGACGATGATGAAGATGATTTTCATTACTTATACTCTCTCGCACAGAGCTATTACAAAAAGTACCCACTCCAATAACTTTGGATACACTATTTGGGGGAAATAAGAATCTCAGTAAAAAGGAAAACCAATAAATAGTCATTGCAGTACAGGATTTTATCAGTGACACAAACAGATTTCAATAATAAAGCATAGTACTTATTCGCGCCCCATACAGTAATATTAAAAATAATTTATTCCTCCATGGCTCTGTTTATTCTTGTGTATATATTTGTGACATCTTTAATGGAAAATTAAAGTAAAATGGGAAAAGTGTATTATTATTGTGTGGAGAGGGTTTATCTATACTCTTCTGCCGAACATAGGAACACATCACAAGGTTGAGCGCAGAGAGGTCGATCTATTGGCACACAACGACTCTTCTAGCGAAGCCCTTGTGTTGCACACCCTGATGAAGTATAACTTTTCATACCCACGTGTTTGAATTGCGCAATGTAACGTCTACTCGTGATTAAAAGATTATGTCCATGGGTGCATTAATATTCGAAAATATTTGTCTATGGTTGGGCATTCGTGCCACAATTCTGTATTTTATACCATGTTATAACCTATTGTAAACATGCCTCTAAAGAGTTTGCATCAAGGTAAAATATCGTCAAACATATCGTAATCCGCATTCAGGGACTAAGTCTAAATAATGTATACCATGGTAAACAAAACCGCCCGAATACGTGATTCTGAGATTTCTCCACCAATTATCGAAATCGTTTGCTTGACGAATGACGCAAATCCATATTTTTCAAAAATCCATATTGCTTGCAAGTAAATATTATGGATACAATGCGTGAGTGGGAAACCGTTTTGAATGCCGTTAATTTCCACGAATGTAAACTCAAATTTAAGGCTAACTATGTGAATTATGTCACGTTCCTCGATTGTGTATACCATGTTTCAAAATATGTAACAGTATCTTATAAATATTTCACACCATAGTATGTATTTTAGAGTTATCCTGTAAAAGCTCATTAGAGTAGGTTTGACTGGTAGAAAATATTGTAAAGCATCCAATCAAAGGCATGAATAATTATACCACGGTATACAATAATAAATTGTGGCAGGGATGACCCACCATACATGTACGTGTCAACATCAGCACGCCTGAGACAGACAACCCCCGATGCACTGTGATATCTCTCATTCGATATCTATCGCATGAGTCTATATCAGATATATATTATATATTTGTCACAGTTTACTGTGAGCTCGCAGTGTGTGTTAATACACCAACACACACATGGCTCCTAAAACTATTGCAATTATATTATCGGGAAATAAGGAAGTGTACCGAGCTGGAGAGTCGATAACAGGAGAATGCGTCTTGGAGATGACCGAGCCTCTCACCGTCCGGGGTGTTAGGGTGTACCTCCACGGACAGGCTTTGACGAAATGGGAGGAGACAGAGCTAGAGTTGGGTTACCACGGTGGTCATATCATACCTAAAACAAAATCCAAGGACGCCATAAGCAGAGAACACTACTTTGGTCATATGGTAACTGTATGGGGCAAAAAAGGTAAATACGACCAAATATCATTTTGTATACGTTGTGATAAAATACTTGAATCTTGGAATCATAAGCCCATCTCCGCGATGTCAGCTTTGGACAAAACTTGGCATGTGTCTTATAACTACTAATGTCAACAACACATCTTAATATATTGTTTATTTTCCTAGATTTTGTGTTAATCGCGCATCATCTGGACAGTAACTACATTCTGTCAACCCCGCCCCCTCCTCCGCTACCACAAATTCTAACGACATGAATGTCGTTCAGCTCCTATATATCTCGTTTCGCCAGTCCTGATTTCTGGAATACAAGCGCAGAACAAGTTCATGTTAAACAGTTGACGATGCTCATTGTTATCCGTTGTATTTATTCAGTGGATCAAACCGGTCCAAACCCTCAACTTCCACCGGGCCTTCATCGTTGGGAATTTTCATTCCGTCTGCCGAATGGTCCCCTGCCCTCATCCTTCGAGGGCAAACATGGCGCCATACGATACTGGCTGAAGGTGGAGATCGACAAACCATTCCCCTGGCCTAACATCAAGAGGTATCGCGGTATAACAGTCTTAGATGATATCAATCTCAACCTACCATCATACAAGGTGTGTGTTCAACTGGTCAGTGCTGTTTAGTTTATAAACTACACAGTTCCGAACCCCCACAGATCAGGCCGATACTCATTAGTGACAGTAGGTATTTCTGAGCAGAAAGAACATGGAACGATTGACAGTATTGTCGCAGAAACTGGCTGTCCAATGAAACGTCTCTGGCTTGGGGCATTCGATTCAGGTGCTTATCGTCTATCGCATTTATGATGTACAATTAAGAGTCTCAGCTACTCGAACAGCTTGTCATAATTGGCGACGAACTGGGGCACCCGTGGGGTGTTCGGGTGTAAATATGTAAAATCTTCGTGATATGACTGAAATATTGTTGAAAGCGACGTTAAATGCACTCACTCATCTATCACAAAATATCACATTCGACATTCAATAGGCAGTCGCCGTCATAATCTCCACGTTAATAATCAAACACCTTCTTCACACGACCCCAACAGCCCGAAATTCTTTTTCACAGGAAATAAAAATATAATTAACGTCCATCCATTCTGTTGGCAAGAGCCCTACAGGAACTACGTTCTTCAGGAGAGAAATATTTCACTGCTCTTTCCAATAATTCTGGCGGTGAAGGTATGTAAACTTCATATGTGTTACGGAAGAACCTGATGCGAAAGGACACATTATGTACACATTTACATATCTACTTGGAAATTTTCTATTCTCTGCACCACAAGTTATCTCAAAGATCCTTTTCTTTTTGGGAAAGTTAGCGGCTTAATAGAAATGATTCGGGTTATACCGTGTTTATCGTTTGAACCATTATTTCATTCTTCTATTCTCATAACTTTCAGGCTCCTGTCAAGAGGTCCAACGAGAAAATCGTATCAAAAGTTCTGGGATTTGGAAATGCAGGGAAACTGAAACTGTCCGCCAGCTTAGATAAAACTGGATACAGCCCGGGCGAAGAAATAGGCATATCTGGTAAGGTGAAGCATCAGATTTTCTGGGACAAATCATCGGTTTACCGGTTTGCGTGGTAGAATTTCAAACTCTCTGCATGAAAAAGTATGACACTTCGAATCTGAACAAGGGCAAAGATTGGACCACCCTGATTAGAGATTATAACGTTTTATTCTGCCCCCAACCCCTCCCTCTCAGGTTCTTGGTTAATTCTGACAGATCCCTAAGCTGTATGCTTTTATTTTATGCTTTTATTTTGTATACCTAGATTGTTTTCGACCCTAAGACGGTGGAACTTCATTTGAACTGTAGAATCGTGCTTGGTCAAATGTAACGTGTATTTAACGCCAAAATGAGTAATCGACTAAACGATACTTGAAATTGTCAGACGATGGAATCCTTCAACAGGGAATCTCTAAATATCATCTCAATATTGGAAATGCTCATCTACATGCAATTTCTATCTTTGACAGCAACGATGGTAAATGGTTCTACCAAAGATCTGGGTCGATCGAAAGCTAAATTGATACAAAAAGTGGAGTATATGGCGAACGGGGAAGAGAAGATCGAAGAGACAGTAATCAGTGTCATTGAAGGAGCTATAATCGCCAAAGTAAGTCTTCTGACTTCAAGCTTCCTGTAATAGATTTCATGCATGGTTAGATACTGGACACAACAAGAAGTTATTGGTACATACAGCATAATCACTGAAAATAGGGAACGCAAATATCATTTTGGGGTGGAATTATGTGAGATCATATCCCCAGCCCCACTTTCGCTATCTCCTCCCTCGCTATCTCCTCCCTCTCTATCTCTCCCTCGCTATCTCCTCCCTCGCTATCTCCTTCCTCTCTATCTCCTCCCTCGCTATCTCCTCCCTCTCTATCTCTTTTTTGTTTTCTCTTTGAGACGTACCAATATCTGTACGCAACATAATTGAAACTTTCCCAAACTGACGAAATATAGTGTTAAGTACGACGATTAATCCTGGTATTAGGCGATGCTATTGTAACCCATATTCCATGCAGTATATGTGTCTGCAAATTCCCTCATACCCTGGTTAGTCTCTGTGTTATATTTCGATTGTAAATCGGTTTATTTTTCCTTAAAATACGTTCTTACAGGGAGTTACAAAGCAATGGAACTGGGAGACTTTGACCCTCGACGTTGTCTCACCTTCATCAAAATCACGCAGTTGCCATATCATAACAGTTTCATATCATATCAGGGTAAGTACTATTTAAAGAAGGGGACGTCGACATCATATCAGAATTTCTTCACTTATCAATGATCTGTACCTGAGCCACGCTTTTATTGTAGCTGTTCATGTGGATGTACCTTCAATGGCATGACCACAAGGTCCATAGCACCGGCTTGAGCGGTATTAGATACAAATATCTCGGAGCGATGATGTAATAGCCCAATAAGTCATCTGATCGAAGATGATGAACTATATGACCGCCAAATTGAAGTAAAACGGCCCAAACCAGGGAGTATTTATGGAATGCTAGCTCTTTGGCTCGGCTCTTTAATAGAGGCTCGGCTTTGGGGCCGTCAACCAGCAGGATTCATCATATACAGATAAGAAGTAAAATGTACATCGTGACCCTACATATTGTACCAGGACATATTCTTGAGCCCATATATATTGTTCTATTATATATTATTGTGTCAATATACAATGGGTATAAGTTATAGCAGTCTTTTGTGTCGGTACACAGAGGCTGGTATTTCGTCGACGAAAAAATAAATATTTTCACGAGCCCTGACTATTTATCGAGGCGAAATCCCAGCCTTTATAAAGACTTGTATACAGAACTTATCACATGGAAGATACATTGTCCTCAGTGTCGTTATTGCATATTGCTTCAATTTAACATATATCGCCAACCCGAAAGAAAGACCGGCATACATAGGCATCGATCAACGTTAAACAACATAAAAACATCGCTTACGTGGTATATAAGGTTTCCGATGATGATTTATTTCTTATGTTCATCTGCAAATACGCAATGTCCCTCACACAACTTGTCCCATTGACCGTAATTATTGAGTTCACTTCAATTGCTTTATTCCAGACACAACATACATACATATGCGAGTCTTAGGTCCATAGGAAACAACACAACACTCAGAAAAGAACAAGACCCCAAATATTATCAAGATCTAATTAATACTGAATAATAGCTAATGAAAAAAAGTGAATATTTCATTAATATTGTTACTAATCTTTACTGTATATACACGTCGTCTAATTCAAATAGGTGATATCTATGATATTTAAATTATTATTATTTTCATCTAATCTCTAAATGCATGCACATGTAACATTTGACAGATCATGAGAAAAGATATCACGAAAATATTCAATAAGATTGAATAGCATTCTCCATTTAATCCGAACTTTTGCAAATTAGGAAACTTTAAACTGGTTGACTTAAAACTTAAAACACATGACCGCACCCTTCTTTGAGTCAAACTTGAAACCTTGGGTAGCACCAAATCTATCCCATCTCGTAAGTAGGTTGTAACACCAGAAACAGAAGGGGAAAGAATAATTAGATCATCAGCATACACCATGTTCCTACGAAGTAGGCTCTCATTTGCAATTTGTCCGGTAGTGAGTGAGTCAGTCAGTTCATCCGAATCTTTTCTGCGTCAAAGTAAGTAGAACCGTTGATATTAGAACCTTGATTTTTGGCATGAACGTGCATTAGGGGAATGTTACCAGTAACCTACTTAGGTGGCCTATAAACTTTGAAATTGGCAAAAATCTGTTCTAATGCCTCCTGAGACCATGGAAATGCGCTTAATTAGGTCAATGTCAGTGTGACCTGACCTAGATTTAGGTCAAGGTACACACTGAAATCATATCAAAAACCTTCTTCGTAGGTCCTGTGACGTTAGTCGCACTGCCATGTGGTTTATAATCATTATAATCATTAGATATATCGATTATGCCTGCTGGGGGGATGAGTTGACGATTGTATTTGTATATAATCGCTTAATATGCAGAGAAAATTCAAGATCCTGCATTAAGTGGGTCCGATGCGTTCATATTGCTTTTCATGTTATATTTTCAGCAAAGTTTCCTAATGATGAATCACCAAACGAATACCATACTTGTTATTAGCCCATTATTATTATTATCTGAGACTGGTGCGTTTGCACACATTGTAAAAACTTATGGTGCTATGGATAGTTCTATAAACATAAATTTTACACGACTGCTAACAAATCCATGCCCATTACGAAATAAGGAAAAATTCATGTCTCATTAAATACATAGCAGTGTGACTAACGTCACAGGACCTACGAAGTAGGGTTTGATATGATTTAAGTGTGTACTTGACCTAAGACATGTTTTTGCCAATTTTGAGGTTTACAGGTCACTAAGTAGGTCTGCCCAAGGGGTGGGAAAATCCTCCCGATGACATTGCATAGGTTGAATAAGTGTAGCATCATGTAAGCTCCCAGAATATATGAGAATTGGGGGATTCCTTCCAACGATAACCATTCTCAGATGGTCCGAATCTCGAATGGACGAGGCTTCCGGGTATCAGGAAAACTTCTAAAGTTGCAATGAAACATAAAAACCAAGGGTTCCCGATGGGCATGACAGAGCACTCGCTGGGCGATCAATAAATAATAAAAAATAATAATTATAAATCAAATTTTCAACAGAATTCGGTCAGCTCAAAACTTGCTGGTAACAGTCCCCTAATGCACATTCATGCCAAAAATCAAGGCTCTAATGTCAACGATTCTCCTTATCTTGCCGACGAAAGGATTCGGATAGACTCACTCACTGGCCACCGGACAATTTGCAAATGAGACCCTACTTCCTAGGAATATGTCTGGTCTAAAGCCGTGGTTAACACATGTGATCGTAATATTATTTTTTTTCAAGTATCGCATCACAGATCAACTGTCCAGTAGTATCATTTTGACAAGTGAAATATTCTTATATTTAGATGTACGTGGAAGTTCCTTTTGGCTTTGATCTCCATGTGTATCTGCCCATAGTCATAGGGACAGTTCCTCTGGGGTACAGTATAGGGAGCCAATCACCCACCAGAGGTAAGGAATGAACATCCAATCCAATATTAATTAGAT
Source organism: Hanleya hanleyi (assembly GCA_036873755.1). Lineage (NCBI taxonomy): Eukaryota > Metazoa > Mollusca > Polyplacophora > Lepidopleurida > Hanleyidae > Hanleya > Hanleya hanleyi. The sequence goes on from JAVTVY010012990.1 coordinate 25,798, forward strand.
TATACATATTCATATAGTACCTCACGCAATACAACCGTTCAACTGGATGAATACCAATGCATGTTGTTCCACCTGAGTTTTTATATCTATTCGGCTGTACAGCGCACGATTGGCATAAACAGAATTTCTTTGTTAGGCAAAGCAACAAAGAAAGACTTTTATTTCTGGTCAAAGATCCCAGACATAGTGGTGCGACGGTGCGTCTTTTTTTGCTTTTTACCCTGGAAGGGCCCGGATTTAGAATAGTGACAGTATCATTCGCAACAACTCAACCGATTCCGTAGCAGTTATCTGACCTCGCGCATTAGTGGTGAACGGATATTGCAGCTGTCTGCTGTAAACCGTGATCCATCAGAACCTCAATAGAGTGTTTCCGCTTACAAAGTCCTCGTTGTATTTCTTCCTTATCAGGTGTTTATCCTGGCTTTTCATCTCAAGCCAATGTCTATGGAAATGGAATTACAAGCGTCTGGTCCGCCATTCATAATTCAGTCGACGTCCATTGAAGAATATCCGCGTCCATAATCCAAAACCCTATTACATATTCCATATAACAGTATTAGCACCAAAGTCCTACAATTGACCTGTGCTGCTCGGTGTCTCAATGTGATTCTGTGCTTGAATGAAGATTCAGCAGGGGTGCAAATATGGATTCCTACCAGCTCAGTGCGAGTCGCGTCACTATATCCTACATTATAGTACGAGAGTATGCCGAATGTGATGATTTGTGTAGCTCCGAACCCGAAACACTCCTACATCAAAACTACTCAGTTGAATTACAGACTGTTTCAACAGTTATTGGCGCATTACATAGGAATCCAATGTTGATATTCTTGTCTTGGTCAAGGAACCATAGCTGAAAATTTAACGAACAACAGGTGTAGACGCTGGTGCTAGCCGGAAACAGAAGAGATTTTTGCTCAATGCAAAACCTTAACTTTACCAGACCAGACACCAAACTTTCTACTTTCTTTCTGGAACGACAAACAATTGAGAGCTTTACACAAAAATATAGAAAATTTGTCTAATAGGGTTTTTGTAATCATTGGTCTGACCCGTCCAATTGTGCAAGAAACTCTTTCCCGTCAAAGAAAACGTTGAAACATTCCTTTCAGCTAATGAGGGACTCCGGCCTACAACATATGCCAAGTGCAATAAAGGATGGAGGAGATGCTACAGAGACACAACGGGCTTTCCCTATATCTCATACACACCGCTGAGTCCATTTGTGCAGGGTTTTCGGTTTGTACCGCCGCCCTTGAGACCTGCTACCTCAGGAGCCACAAGCACGCCTGCTAAAGGGAAGGTGGCAGTGCCAAAATCTCCCGCCGTGGCAGCAAAGGTATGAAGTATACTAATGGTTAAATAACCGAACTAAGACCTCAAGTCCACCTTCTTTATAAATTGTAGACATTTTCACCTGTCTCAGAAGTTTCAACATTTTTAACTTTATTGTTCGTTCGTAAATCGGATGTATACCTCTCTATTTTAGCGAGAGATTTTTTCATATTTGTTCGTTTTTCATTCAATATGTTTAGAAATTTGAAACAACGAAAAATGAATTAGATGGGATTAATGCAAACCTTGTTCTGAAAAAAATTTTTTCCAATTTGTTTGTGATGTAGTGATGCTTCCAGGATCTAGGCTTCAATCATCGTATCCAACAGCGCGGAATACGCTTTTCACCAATACCCCCAAAGATGCCATCATCGTGTACTGCTCTTTTTATCATAGCCAGACCACCGACTGCTCTAGACATAAAATAACTGTATTTTATCCTGCTTTACACCGTTTCATATGAAATGAAAAAGGCTTTTCTTTGATATCAAAATTGTGCCTGTGTGGGCTAGGACCGAAAATATGTGTTCTATAAGCGCGAGAACCTGTGTTTTAATAACTGTTCTCTATCCGAGTCAAGTTTCTTTTGGGTTAGCTTCCTAAAATGTTCTTGGTGAAGTTCGTTTTATCCTTATAGTTCTTTCTGTAGAAACATTCATGTTATCAAACCAGATAACGAGTTGCTTGAAGCTTGAATCTCCCTGGGTTCCAGTTTATTCCATGACAAGGATATAACTTGAGAATGCTACGATTTCTGACCAATCCACACCGCAGTAGCTTCGTCCCTATTCAGATATAAGCCGGATTCAAAACAGTCACACAGGTATTTCAAGAGATTCTCTGATTCAACGAGAATTTAGTATCGTCAGCATATTGCGAATTTTTTCGTGTTTTCTATTCGTATTAATTTGGTGTACTTGTCTTGGTATTTGGAGATAGCAAGTATATATGAAACAAGGATAAAACGGACCACAGATGTCCACGTCCTCGCCATCAGCACCAATTATGGTGGATTGCAATGCCATTTGGCGGAGTCGAATGCCCTTCCAACATTTCTTGAGAAGGGTAGACCTGGAATAGCGTTTTTCTCTCTATTAATCTATTTGTTTAACCGATATACCTCCCCTTCACGAATCTCTTTTTTTGTCTTTTCAATAACTGATGGTAAAACCTCCAGTATTCTTTCAGCTGGAGAATGTTCATAAATTGTTGTAATCTATATTTAACATGAGCAGTGTGACTAACGTCACAGGACCTACGAAGTAAGGTAATCATTAGGACTCCGACGCGAACTGAACTCTTGGAAATCCCCACCCTCAGTTGAAATCCTGCCTATATTAAGATGGGCACTGCTCAAGTCAGAATCACCACTGATTTTCATAAAAAATCTCCAGAAATTTTCATCAAAAGTAGGTCAGCTCAGAACTTGTTGATAACAGTCTCCTAATGCGCCTTCATTCCAAAAATAAATAACGATCGCCGATTTAATTTTACAATTTTTTAACTAAAGGAAACAGATTGAATAATAAAAAGTTCAGTAGATTTCAGGCTTTACGTGTGAAAATACATTTACATCTCTTTAATGGTTTTCAGTGCCCTTGTCCAGGACCAAAACAACTTTTTGAATCGCATTATTTTCCCAAAAATACAACAAAATCTTATATATAGTCCTATAGTAGAAAGGTAGCATTTATGTAGTTTACGGTAATTCAACTCAAGACCAACACCTTCTCGGTACAAGATAATAATGATTCTATGTCATTCTCCTGAGCATGACGGGTACAAAGACGAATAAATAGCATCTCTACATCACGTTGTTATCTAGATATATGAGACAACACATTTGGGGTATCGGCAATCTGATGAATGTAGAATTTGAGGATTGTACTTAGCATCTTAAATACAGCCTCTTAATACTGATTACATATCTGTTTAATTTCGTTTCCCATAATGTAGCAGTTAATAAAAACATGTGTGTATATAGCAAAAGTGTGTGTCTCAAGTTAACGACAGCTGTTCAAATGTCCCCTGGAACGGTAATAAATTAATAAAGACGTCAACATGTGAACTCATAGAATCTGCACTGCGGATGGTTTAATGTAATACCGGTAACATCTGTTGTGATATTTTTTATCTCCCAGACAGATCTGTTTATTTTTGTCTCCCCTGCTCTGACCTTTAAGAACAATTTAATTATTACACCATGGCAGTAATAACTGCATTCTCGAATCCCAAGCCTATCAGACTGTTAGTTCTGATCTGTTTATAGGCCTATTAGGGGTGACCCAGCTACACTGCTGTGACCTCTAGCTCTCAAAACAATTACGGATGGCATATCCCACCAGGTTTTGTACTGTGTTATATATACAGCGAAACATACAGCCAAGGGTTCCCGATGGGCATGACAGTGCACTCGCTGAGCCATCAATAAATAATAAAAAAAATAATTATAAATCAAGTTATCATCAGAATTCGGTCAGCTCAGAACTTGCTGGTAACAATGCCCTAATGCACGTTCATGCCAAAAATCAAGGTTCTAATGTCAACGGTTCTCCTTATTTTGCCGACGAAAGGATTCGGATGGACTGACCGACTGACTGACTCACTCATTACCGGACAATTTGCGATCTGTAGCCTACTTCGTAGGAATAATGACATTGGGTACCAGTATTTCAAAATAAATTTTCTGTTCTTACCTTCCTTTGATATATATTATATAGCTTTGCGACTGAAACAAAGATAAAGTTTCAAATGATTGTTTTGCTGAGCTTAAAATATATTGTCCGAATTCGTCCTCAAAACATATTCAATTCTATCGTGAAGCCTTCCGATCCGCGATATTTGCCTTTCTTGTTGCATTAATTGGGTCACTTAACTTGAACTCTTCAAATAACTTTTGCTCTTTATCTGAAAGTTTAGTACATTTTTTATGGATCTCTTGATCCGATGGGGTGGGGGGAGGGGGGGGGCAATCAACTTTCCATGTGAGGATTTCTTCGCTATGATATGGTAATAATATTGATCTTATATTATGCCCGTAAACGTGTTTGGATTTTGTATTATTTCCCCAGACCAGCACGCTTCCGCCAGTTGAGACCGGATGTTTATTCGTGAGATTTGACGTAGAGAGATTGCAGGATTTTCGAGCTACCATAAAGGACAGCCAGGAATCACTCGATAATCATGGTGGGGAAATAATAGCACTAGCACCTCAGGTATCTTCAGTTTATTGGGTCTATTCGTACAATAAAAGAAAAACAATAAATTATTTTATCTCCTTTTCTTTGAAGACAACAAAATCGTCATACTCGTATAAGTTTAGAAACATCCGTATTTATTGTTAACCTTTCTATCTACAGGAAAATATCATTTTACTAACATGAAGTTTTAAATCAAGAAAATGAACCGATTTACCTTGTCAAGATACCATGACAACGGCTTTTCCAACACAAACAAAATTTGAATGATTCGTCTCAAAAGTATTTGGTCTCAAAAACTCATTCGTATATTGTGGTGTGGATGTTAAAAAGATCCAAATCTTCTGAGCGATGTCGGACTGGAAGGTGGTCTCCCTTTGGCAAGCAAATCGAATTGCAAATGTAGAGTTGGCATCACGTTTTCTGCTAGGTTACTCTTGAAGCGGGAAAGTCCTGGTCAACCGGGAAAGCGGTAGCCGTTTTCATATTTCCTACCAAAGACAAGTCCAAGAACTGGGTCCAAACTACCCCAAACGTGCGCGATGAATCATGGCTTGGAGGCTGTGATCTGTTGATCACCAGTATGAGGCAGCCACGTGAAGATGGTAATATTATTAGTTACACATTTTGTGACGCTCTTATTTGAATAGTTATATTAAAAGGCATGCTTACCGTCCATGGAATGTGGTGCTCATAAAATATCGTCAAAATACATTTCTACAACATCAAACTCCTCGGTTTAAATTATTCAAAGAATTGCTGTACATCTTACGGAGCATACAAATATTTTCGATTCATTGTCTTAATACTGTTGTCAGTTGTACATTCAGAACATACATGTGTAGCAGTGTATATCATGTCTAAATTGGCGTTTTCACAATTTAATCAACCGCCATTATATCCCGACCTTCTACACACAGGGAAACCGTTCTTCAGCCATTATCTGGTACAGTGCATAAGATCGCCCACTAAAGAAGAAGTTGCCCAGATGGGGAAGGTTTGCACCCTGCCAATGCAAAAGGCCAGGTAAACATTTCAATATCAAGCCGTTTGGACAACTTATAAAGATACTTTCTGTCGAGCACCGCCATTTCCTTCGATTATTATTTCAATCGGAATCCAGTGCAAACCTCACAACAGCGCCTGTTTCATTTCACAGACTCGTCCAACGTATGTTCCTGCCCTCAATTCAATACCCGAAGTTACCCCGATCTGGCCTGGGTTTTGGGACCTGTCTAGGCCTGGGGTGGGGGCCGAAATGCTCTCCGCCCCTCTAATTATTTTGCTTACCCCTTTGAGCTAGGGGGCTGAAACTTACCACACTATACCACTGGATCAAGCTCTACTAGGAAATGTAAAATAAATCCAAGATGGCCGTTTTATGACGTTACAGTGTCGTCATTTTCAAAAACGGCATTTTTTGGTCGATTTTTCGGTCATATTTTTCGAATTTTTTATTTATGCAATTTCTCCGCAAAAACTGCATGATAAATTAGTAAATATTAATGTGATGTGAAATAAAATAGTTTTTGCCCACTTTTCATCGCAGAAAGGCAGAAATTTTGAAGAAACATGACAAAGTTATCACTTTTCTGGTACCCCACGTGGACGCCATCTTGAATTTACCATGATCCTTCGCTCGAGGGTTATGCAAATAGGCTCAAAATGACCCCAATATGATAAACTATAAAGTCAGGGAGTTTCAGCTCACCATTTTTTGTCGTTCCGGAGATAGAACAGAAAATTCGATGGGGGGGGGGCCTGGTAGGGTTAACCAGGTGTCTACGACATAAATGAAAACACTCACGCACAGAGCGGATTCAGTCCAAATATCAACGAACAACCCCATTTCCACATGGGCGAACTACTTTTGTATGCTTGCTCATATCAATTGGCAAAATGATCTCCAGAACATTCCTTTTATCGGTATGGTCAACCGAGATATCACACAGAATTGAAAAGTGATCGAAACGTTCGCTGAATACCGCTTTTAGTATTTTATGATGTCACTTCCGGTGGTGTGCGCTCTGGAGTAATTCCTACCCAAAAATCAGACCGGTAGGTGGGAAATTATTAGGCCCCAGTGATGCGGTTGATTCAGCTCATGTAAGATTTTTCTCTCTCCCATCCTGCGACTCCCGTGTTCATATATATTGTCGAAGCTACCGTCATAAAAGTCTAAATCGCAGTACATGATAGTGGTGATTCTTCGGGAATTCCAGCACTGTATTATGTGCCGCGCTGATCAAACTATAGATGTTACGTCGCTTCAAGTGATGATGATGAATCAGCCTACATGTGTAGCGTGTAGTTTATCTCCCAGTAAATTACATTGTTCAATATGATTACACTGCATTATGATCACACTTACATTATAAAAGGGGTTAGTAATCCGGAGCGTATCAAGGATGACTGCAGACCCAGACTTTGTCTTTCAACAGTACCTTTCATCTGAAGCAGGTCTCCCAAATTACAATAGGCCTACTATCTCAATAAGAATCTTAACTAGCTCATTCCTGTACACCACTCATGCATCTGGCGATGGATGCGAACCATACAGAAGGAATGATTTATCTTGGCCTAGTTTTCCTACTGAGTTTAACGGTACACGTATATAAATAAATAGACCTCCCTCATTCAAACCACGTACACATATGAACCCAAACAGTCGTGGAGGTAGGGTGGAGCCATATGTCTATATTTACTATATTTGGTAAAAGCCTTCTTCCGTTATTCATCACTACCAATCTGATTGCAAAGAAGATGGTACGATAAGACGGCATTTTGTAATATACGTGTTAAATAAAAATATAATTAAATGCCCTAAAAATAATTGTGTTTTAACCGCGAGAGGAAATATATGTACACAATATGTCATTGTTCCAGGTCGATTGTGGTATTATTATAGTTAACACATGAAACTGAAAAAGGTGTATAAATCTTGTCCTTTAAACACACATTTAGACATGAAGGGCCTCTTGGACCAAAACGCCATTCAACAGGCTGAGGGAATCCCGCTCTCTAAAATGGAAGTAAAATGGGTCGTTTTTGCTCAATAAATCAGTTCACATAATGAATTCAGCAAAATCCTCTTGAGGCGCATACAGACATATCTATCCGCATTAAATGGTAGTAAAAAAGTAAATTGTCATCTATCTAATTTGCATAATAAAAGGCCAAACATCCCTCGAGCTGTTTGAACAACATTGGCTGGTTCTTCACATGGAAAATTAATTTTATGACATGGAACAATAGCTAAATCAATGCGCCTGAAATTTTGATGCATTGGTCAAGAAGGAATTAAAAGTTATTGAGCAAAAACGACCTTTTTTACCTCAATTTTAGAGAGCCTGTTCAACCTGGTGATGTGCGGTGGCATTACATATCCACTGCTGTAGAATTTTTTTGGTCCAAGGGCTCCTTCATTTTTCCACTTAATAGCACATGCTGCCGATTTCAATTTCGTGTCAAAACCATAATTATAACGCAATCGAGCTAGAACTCTCAAATATTTTGTACATCTATTTTCTCTTGCCGTTAAATTAACACACATTTGTTTTTAGGACATTTCATTCTTCCGATTTCAACCGCATCACGTATAGGCCAAAAGTTCCGCCTTATCGTACCTGTGAATTTTATATTTTCGAATAACTGGAAAATAGCACGATGGATATGTAAACAAACAAATCACTATAAAACTCCAGCGCTTCGTCGCGATCTGTTTCATGCATATTCGTTGGCATTTTATTTTTTCAGAAATCTGAATGGAGGAGTTTTATTGTTCAGTTCTGGAATGAAGAGCTTCGATAATCTGCGAGGAAGCTTGGCATCACCTCAGCACGTGATTACGTGTTGTCAGTGGCCCTCTGCTAGTGACTACTACAAATACAAAAGTCTATTGAAAACTGAGGGTGAGCTCGCCGCTATATTGTTAAAATTTTGCATAACTCTCTCTCTCTCTTCAGTCCATTCAGAGAACCTGGATTTTAACTAACTCTCACCTTGTATAAAATGCTTGTTCCATGCCTCATGCACACGTAATAATTTCAGGTCACCGGAGCTATAACGGGCTATAGCCAGATAAGAGTCAAAGGTGCAGTCATAAGTCTCATTTGGTGATAAAACATCATCATGTCTTTCAATACACATTTGGAATTGGTGCTAACTGTCATACGAAATAGGTCTTTCGATTATCGACGTGGACATTTCTATTATGAATGACGGCTGGATATTCAATGTCGGATCTGACGCTTGCTATATATACCCATGTGAGAGTGTAATTTAGTAGTTAAATCATGATTTACATAATACTCAATTATACGATGCTTTACGCGGACAATTACAATGACGAAATATAAAAAGGCAGACACGAGCCATCTCGTGTTTTCACAAGAATTTTGTCTACTGGGAGAAAAACTAAATTGAAACATGTCGACTTCCACGTAAAAGTTCGAGTATCCCTGCGGAAGCCAAACCTCTGTTGCCTTCAAGCGATTGAAAGTAGAACTTCAACTCATCTCACCATTTTGAATATTCTACAAGTATAAGACCACAGATTTTATCAACAGATTGATATTGTATTCTGTTGGTTGCCTAGCCACGTTGGCATAAAAGGAAATACTGACGCTGATAAAATGGTTAAAGCAGCCTTAGATGAGGAGGTTGATCTTGTTGGAATCTCATATAGCGATTTCGGACCCTCCATCTGTGACTATGTGAGAAAGCTGTTTCAATTTTTATGGGAAGCTGTGAATAACAAATTCTATTGGTTCCAAAAAACTGTAGGCTATACTCATCTGATCAGAAGGAAACATTTCGATCAAGCCATGAATCGGCGTTGTAGAATCATATAGGAAATCCAACTTACAAAATTAAATTTTCGGCAAATTTAGAACGATATTCAATTTTTATCTCGCTGTACGAAGCAACGGGAGATATTGTTAGGTGGGGGAGAGAGGATGTCGTCGGTGTCGACGTCTGTGTCGGTGTCCCCTCCCAGAAAATTATAGGTTTTGGTTTAAAAAAAAAAATCAAGAAAAATTCAGAAAACAAAGAAATAAATAAATAAATAAAATCTATGGGAGAAAGAGTATCTCACTAAGGGGTACAATTTACAGTGGATTGGTTCTCAGTGGCCGGGTATCTTCGTCGATGTTGTTGTTAATATTTTTTCAATTTGTTTTTCACCAAGAATATAATATTGAAAATCTGTTTTTGAATTCTCAAAAAGTAACCTACTTTAGGGTTGAATATTCATTTTACATGTCAGATGAGCATTTAAACCAAAGGCATTGCAGCAAGCCAGTGACTGCAGTCTATTCCGGAAAAAAATCTTTGAAATGTAATGAGTGGCAGGTTGCTTCTGACAATCTTGACTGGCAGAATTTTGTTTGAGGCTTTGAGTATTTGCATAAAAATTGGGATCTGGATTCCACAGGTGACCTGCAATTTATAGGTCCAGTACATTGATTCCTTCAGTGTTTCCCAGTTCTTTCCTTTGGCTTTGGAAGATTATTCGCATATGAACTTGGATGTATGCTTTAGTCTGCAAGACCTTCCTACCCTATCTGTGACTGAACATTAAGACTGTCTCCACCACAGGTACCATGAACACAAAGGTTGGGCAATCCCATTTGAGCAGTTTAGGTATATTACTATCAAAGGTGCAAAGTATTGTTATATTTCTAATGTCTATGGAGAATTGACGGAAACAGATTTTCTGAATCTTACGAATTATCCATCATATCTTCTGTGTTATGCTGTTTTGCAAGGTTTTAATTATACCAGTCCCTTGACATATTATACAACTTCGACATGGACGAGAAATTTTGTCAAATATAATCTAGTACTACTGCTATAAATGGAAAGATGTGCTTGTCAAGGTGAACTTGCAAGTATGGATGCCCGAACAAAGGCTTCAACCAAGCCACTGTGGTATAAGTGATGGCACAAACCCAAGGGGTTCTGGGTAGTGCTCTAATGTTAGAATCTAATGATAAGGGTTTTTTTGTTTTTTCGTTTAGCAGAAGTTTTAACATACAACAGTTTTAACATTATCATAGAGAGTTTTATGCACTTGTCAGCTCTGACTGGATTATTATGAAACTTACCACACGTGTTTCTTATGATTAGAGGATGTGCTATTTATGAGATTAAATGTGAATTTTTGTCCAAATTATGGCAGATGATCAAGTTTTTTGTTTTGAAAAAGTATACATAAAACATTTGCTGAAGTTGTCAGATATTTCTGGATAATTATGTAGCGTGATACACATGCGTCTTATGATTAGAGGATATGCCGTGCTATTTATGCGATGAAATAGAATTTTTTATCCAAATTATGGCAAATGATCAAGTTTTTCTACTGCAAAAGTGTACATAGAAAGTTTGCTGAAGTTGTCAGATGTTTCTGGATAATTATGTAGCTTGGTACACATGTTTCTTATTATTGATGGGTGTGCCTGTGATATTTATGAGATGAAATAATGATTTTTGTCTAAATTATGAGGTTTTGGACTTTCGAATTAGCAGTTTTTTTGATTGACAAAAATGTATTGAAATGTTAACTGAATTTGTCAGGTTTCATTGGCTAATTATGAAACTTCGTAAACACGATTCATATGATATGGGGATATGGCTAGGATATTTATGAGATGCAATATTAATTTTTATTCAAATTATGAAGGTTTCGACCCAGTAATCTGCCAATGATAATGTACCTACATGTACATGAAAACTTTGCTGAAGCATGGATGATTTTGACACTTGCTATACATATTTCATATGATTTTGAGGATGTGCATGTGCTATTTTTGACATGAAATATTGTTTTTTGTCCAAATAAACGCGTTCGGGGTTCATACTTTTCCAATGATAAGGTTTTGGTTAGGCAAAACTTTACATGTACGCCTGTACATGGAAAGTTTGCTCTACATGTATGCTTCAGCGAATCACCTTAAAGGCGAGATGTTGATTGAAGAAAATCGCCCCTCGGTGCTTTTTGTACGCTTTCATGGTTTATGACGATCAAGTTTTAACGACGATTTTCATTTTGGCCTTCTTATCAAATTTATGCCATTTCGCAGTCATGAAAATGGACACAACATTGTACATAAATACAACTAAATACATTCACGAATGATTAAACTTTAAACTGCCACAAAATAATTTTCAGGACGAAATAAAAAATTGGGCACGCTTATTTTGTTTGAAAATTATATTATAGGGTATAATGTATGGGACCAGCTGCCTGATGAGATTTCAAGTCTGACCACTTCGACTTTATTTAAGGTCAGCTCGATAACATATTTTATGAGTATTTAATCTGGTTATGAAATTTCTCTGTAGGACGAAAATAAAAACATGGGGCACGCTTATTTTGTTTGAAGAGTATATTATATGGATCTGAAAGTTAAAATATAATTTATGTATATTTTACAAGTTATTAGTGAGGATAGTTTAAGGCTAAACTTCAGAAACCCCTATATATATAACTTCATATTATGCAGTTGCAGTAAACCAAATAACAAATTGTCAATCAGTTCAAATTCCTTGAATGAGTAGCTTTCTGAAAATATTGGTGAATATTGGTGAGTATAATCATTGCGATTCAGATAAGCAAACACTGAAAAGATTTTGAAAATTTCGTCGCTTGTTTCCCTCTTGGCATGCTTGGTAAAGTGACTATCTCGTTTTCATGTTTTATAGGAGAATACAAGACAGCTGCACAATTTGGATCTCAACTGTACAAAACTGAAACAGCTGTAACCTTTCAATCTATGGATCTTGATTGGTTGACGGAAGAAGAACCAACTTCCGAGCCTCAGGTGGAAACGACAAAGGTCTGGCATTTCGTCTGATAATTTCGCGGGCTTTTGTGATAATCACATACATCACATAGTGAGAATATAAAATTGATGCACACAAAGAATCATATTGACATGACTGCGGCACAAAACATATTAATGGAAATACATACATGATTTTCTTGTCAGTCTTGATCTCGGATTGAGCAGATAGATGAAATTGCTAAACTTGTTTGTATTATACTGAACAGAATCTGTGCCTCTACAATCTAGGAACTCAGATTATATATTCATACACACAAAGAACGCAAACCGCAATGCATTGTTTAATATATTAAGTGGGATTCAAAGCTAGACACTCAACTGTTATCTATATTTCTGTTCAAAGAATTTGTCGTTTTACGTGGTGCACGGTAGTCCCTCTTTGCTTGTTCTTTAGACATAAACAATGCTTCGATACTGCAAATCACTGTAGAACTCTGGACCACAGAAATAATAGTCAGACAAATCATGATATGAGCTGTATAGCTGGTGTTAACTGGGAAAGATCACTTTCGTTGGCGTAATCATTGTGGCTTTATGTCGCCTAAGATGTTTAATGTGAATATTAATTTCCTTGAGAGAGGCTATTCGATAGTTCAAGTGGGTGTTAGCTTAGTAGAACGTAGTTAAACTCAGCTTGGCTGACGATATGGCACTCCTATCTCCATGTACTGGACGCTCACGTCAGCTTGCAATCCAGTTAAAATTAAATTCGATCTGCTCCCCCACTTGGATATGTCGTCTATATAGCGACATGTACGATTGGGGAACAATAATAGGGATATTAATTTATTAAGATTGGTCAGCTTCTGTTGACAATTCTCTTTGGAAACTAGGCTTGTTTACAACACCAAGGCTGTTCGTATGTGGCTTACATCTGCACTGATACAGGAACGGCGGGGTTGGTGGATGGGGAGTCAATATTTTCAACACGACGCAAAACAAAAACCAGGCAGAGAAAGATAAAAACGATAGAGTAAAGCGGAAACAGCTATATACATGTATGTGTTGAACTTTAATTATGCATGAGGAGCATGAGGAGCATCCTTGCTCATTAAAAGTAATAATCTGAACAAGTAGAAAAAATCTGTGTGATTGACATTATTTATACTTCCGCACATCATCATTTGCTTGATGGCAAATATTTAAAAACAATGTTATGAGAAACAACAAAACAGGCAAAACAAATAGAGTTTACACAGGCGAACATTTATTGTTTTATTCCTCGAAAATACGCTAGAACGCGTCTCCGGCCATCTATTAAAGGTACTCCTGGAGCTTACAGGGGCCTGGACCCTCGCCTGTTTTTTGTTGCTGTGATAGTGGCCCCTCCAACCATCAATTGCGTCCGCCATGCCTGTGATACACTTATAGAAGGTGTTTCCAGTTTTCGTGTATGGTGATCAGCTGTTGTTTGTCCATGAAATCACTCATCTCGGTCATTAAACGCCGGCTTAGTGATATATACTTGAGAGAGGCTTCACCGCATGTTCTTGAAATGTTTCGACAGGATAAAATGGATATTTTCGCAATCTTTCGGTTTTAACTTATATTGTGCACCAATTTGGAACAAATATACCGCTGAATATGAAAAGACAACGGCTAGATGCTTACAATAATCGATTGATGACGAAACAGGTGGTTATGGCGTTCAACTGCATCGATACCATGGTCTCTGTATTCAGTCGCCGGATAAGTGGATATTGGATATCGTTGGATACCATGAATCTATTAATAGACTCCAAGTTGCAACATATACTTTGTGTTTCAAAAGAGCTTGCATGCATTTTCTTAATCCTTAGCTTTTTACCACCTTATTATACATAGATTGCTTTTTCGTAGTTTATGGACCTGCTGTTTGAACTGAAGATTATTATTTTATAAATGTACAAATCCTTCAGTGAAACACCTGTTAGGGTAACGTTAGGAGGTACAGACGCTGGTAATAAAATGTGATGCAAGTGTAGCTAACGACAATTGATGTGGTTGTAGGGCGTGGAGGAGGATGAGACCGTGACTTCCGTCTGTTTACTGATGAGGTTTGCATTCAGTCAACTATCTCAGCTCCAAGATGTGATCATGAAGGAGAAAGTGTTACTCCGGAGTAACTGTGGTCAGCTGATCGCCTTAGCCCCTCAGGTGGGTTTCATATTAGTAGACGAAATGAATTAAAGGGCATTTAAAAAGAGACACATATGTCACATGAACTCTTTTCGGATTATGCCATTTTACCTTCCCGTGACGAATCACATTTCATCGCTATTCAATTGTTATCTGTCATTTCCTGTTCGTGGACCTGGAAACAAATACTGGTGGCGTCGGGCTTTTCAAGTTTTTAATTAAAATTCAGAATACTGGTCATCAATACCATTTTGAGTAATGAACATTACGAGGACTTGATCTCATCATTGAAAATTGTTGACCGCTTCTCTCTTGCAGGACACATTTTTTGTCCCCCGACGCCCGAAGACTATATTGGAGTCTCCGTCCGTCCTTCCATTCGTTCGACTTCGTTTGCGGACAATAACTTATGGAATTGTTCGAATTTGGTATGTGGGTGCCTCGCCTCAAGATCTGGCTTGGGATTGTTTTTGACACCGATCCACATACAGGTGGCGCCACCTGGGGGCGGAGTTAAAATTTTGTTTCGATACAATAATTGAAACCCTCCTCGGATTAGGACAAATTCGGTAATTGTGGGTACCTTGCAACTGGATCTCACTTGGGATTGCTCTCCATGCCGGGTATTGAACGCCACAGTTCCAGGTCAAATCAATTGTGTCAACGTTGTGAGATTTCTACCGCTCGGGGGGTTTTTCGTTAATCTAAGCCTTCATATGGTTATACCATTATAGCTCTTAATGAAGTAGATCACGTTCTTCTCCACGCATTTTTCGAGCTATAACATGGGAACTTCTTCTTCAAAAACATTAAAACAACAGTAGCCAAACACTTGAAAATGGGATAAAAGTAAACGAACTATTGATATCTGCCACAACAGAATCATTCATGCGTATTACCTACTGTTCATTGATGTAATTTTTTACTACTTTTTCTCCAGGACTAAGTATAATCTTGCCTCCCTCCTTTAACAACTGTTAGGATTTTACGTCATATAAGAAGTACCCTACTTCGTTCAAAATTTAGGAATGAAAAAAGAAATCAACAAAATTATTATTATATACATGGATGTATGCGAAGTGATATGATTTCTGTCCGTTAAACACCGTTCTATCTGTCAATCACCTTTATCGTGTATTTCTTGATAACTTTTTTCTCCAATCACAAAATACAAAAACGTATCCACGCTCTAAAGTGGTAGTACGTCGGCATAACTTCTCTAATTCTGTCTAACCCATTACCTAAAGGTGATGACTCTATCTGGTGAGCAATGGCCGCCCGACAAAGGCATTGCAATGTTCACCTTTGAAGACAAGGAGAATGCTAAAACATGGTTTCAGAAAATATCGAAAGAGGGAGATCCTTGGCCGAAGGACGTTGATGCCATGGTGGTGGATATGCGGCAAGCCTATCAAGATGGTAAATCGTGACTTAATATAGTTTGTTGGGGAGTTGAAGATAACTACATTATCTAATCCTTGAATAGACTTGATGTATTTCCCCTGAAGCCACAGAGGAAAACAAAGCTCATCTCGCGCAGTTAGCTCTGAAATCCCTTGTACATGTGTACTGTTATTTACAGGGGAGGGATGGTAATCTGATTAAATGATGCTGGGAAGCTAAGACAGCATGGTCTCTTTATCTTAAACACAAAGCTTTGACCAATTATTCTCGTTGTTATCTGGGAGTATACAGTATGCGATACCAATAATTCAGAAATTTAGAAATTATGAATTATTTAATGATGAGGTGGCCATTGTTGTCCGATGGACTGTTTCATCCAGTGCTACATTAAGGCCTTTGTGCCGGCATCCATTTAGGCACTCAAAATGTAACAGAGATACAAGCTCGAGCTCCCATGTGCACAGCAATAATGAAACGTATTTTCAAGAAATGCTTCGCCCATGTGGAAGAGATATAAAAAAAACAACAAATTTATTATAGTTAATCAAATTATTTAACATTTACAGTATAATGGAAAATATTTTGAAAATGTGTTTTTGAATTCTCCAAAAGTATTTTGGGGTTGAATATTCAGTATTCGTCTCAGATAGGCATTTAAACTAAAGTCATTGCACCAAGCCAGTGACTGCAGTCTAATCAGGAAGCATGTCTTTGAAATGTAAATGAGTGGCAGGCTGCGTCTGACAATCTTGACTGGCAGAATCTTCTGTTTGTGGCTTTAAGTATTTGCATAAAAAATGAGATCTGTATTCTACATGTGGCCTACATTTAGCCTCCAGTGTATTGATCCCGCCATTGTTTCCCAGTTCTTTCCTATATATTTGTATATGAACTTGGGTGTATGCTTTAGCTTGCGAGACCTGGCTACCCTGTCTGTGACTCGACATTGGGACTTTCTCCACCACAAGCCCCATGAGCATAAAGGCTGGACAATTGTATTTGAACAGTTTAGGTGTATTTACTATAAAGAGTGCACAATGCTGTAATATTTGTAATGTCTTTGGAGAATTGAAGAATTGAGAATTATCCATCATACCTTTGGTCTCTTTGACAAGATTTTAATTATAGCAGTCTCTTATCATATTATACAACTTCGACATGGAAATTTTGTGCAAATTATGCAAAGAACATACCACAATCATACCGGCATACGCTCAGTCTTTAAAAAGGCAGATTAGGTAAACTTTGTTTCATTTTCTGACCAGCTCCATGGACGAATGCAGTGAAAACGAACATGACTGGCATGGGGCTGAACATTCGATAACAAAAGACAACGGCTGCTGTTGAAAGACCATGCTTGATTAAGAACCGTATTAATGGACAAGAGCATGGACAAGAAACATTCGAAGTCATTTTTCATTCTAAAAGTAATATGCTGATGTTGAACGCTAATAGTACTCTTTGAAAATCTTCCCACAGAAAATGGCGTTTTTACGTCTGTGTTGTGTACAGCGAAACCAGGTATGACCAAAGAGGACGCCGAGTGGGTGAAAACCGAGTGGACACCATTGATTTCGTCTTTGAGGTACCAAAATATTTTTTAACCGAATTCTCCGTCATGAATATTGCTCGATCCAGGCTAATTCCCACAAGTTTTCGGATCTGTTTCCAAAGAAAATAAGCACCTCATAATGTGTTAGATTGACGTATTTGTTTTCATCTACGTCAAATTTGTAACAATAATTGCGCATTGATAAAAATAATCTGTGTCATATGAGAACTAATTAGTACACTTCTAGTCCGAGATTGCCAAATATTTTTTCCAAGGGATAAATTATCTAACATTTTTGGGGTTTAATCATTTTAGTCAGGTTGTAGAGCAACGAGTATCAACGGTTTTTCTGCTATAAAATAAAATTTTTACCCCACGAAGGTTGCAGTTTGGAGGAGCACTGTTGTTCAATGCTGGTATCACAGCTAGAACCTGTGAAAATCTGCAAGGTGACTGGTTAAGCGGTTCTTGTCGATTTACCTGTACACAGTGGGGCGATGCCAGCAGCTATTTCGAATACACCTCAACAATAAAAACAGGTGAGAGTATTAGGCGTTCGAGGAAAATAAATCAGTAGATGCTGAAGAGTGATGCATATATAGCTGTTTATTGCATACAAAGGCATCTTTTATTTCTATATTCAAAACTAAAGTATAATTAGTTCATGGAATTCATTTGGCGCGTAGACACCTTGATGATTTCCAATATCAGCCGTGCATGCGTTAGAATGAAATTGAAATGATGAGCCGGAAACATAAAATCAAAGGTGGTTGAAGAATGGTTCATACATGTATGACGGTTGTAAACTTATGTTGAAGCGTCTTCACACGTCCAGTTAAATTCTAAATCCTCACAGAGTATTTACCTAGAAATTTTTGGTGATTCGAATGAGTTCTTTAGTAGTTGCCTCTATTGTAAAATCTCGTACATTTCATCCCCCGCGCTTGTTTTGAAATAGCATGCGGTGTTTGCTTTGACTTCCGATGTCGATTTCACCCTGACATCAAAGTGACGAAATTGAAACCTGTCACATCTCTTACCTCGCAGCGGATTGGCGTAATCAGCTAGCTTAATGCGTTCACAGATTGGTTTGAGTTAGAAGAAACCCCTGGATCTATGTATATCCAGAACTCGTATGGGTAACTAACACAGCCAGTGTATCGATCCTAACAGATTCATCGATGCAGTGACTAGCGAGAATGATGTTGAAGAGGACTGTATGGCTTCCGTCCATTTCACCTCTCTGCAGAAAATTTCATTACGAAAGGAAAATATAAGTTGAGTAATAAATAAATGTATTTCTTTTTCTTCAGCAAAATATAAAACTGCTATAGAAAAGATGCGCACTTGGGTAGACGTCAAGCAGCGGCTCATGTTCCAAACTGTAGATCTTGGTTGGTTGAATGACGACGATGCTGATAAAGACGATGACACTGTTTGCACGGAAACTACGAAAGGAGATCCAAATGACAATGTTTCAACCGAAAATCCCGAAGTGGCACAGATGACGATGCCGTCGCATCAAACTTGACGGAGTATTACGAAAACTCAAACGAAATAAAAGCGATTCAGACATTGTAAGAGTAGGGGGCAATATCCATGGTTTGGGTTAGAATGCAGTGTCAAGAAACTGGAACCTTTCGGTCTGAGGAGATTTATTTAGTTCATACACAGATATATTGGTAGGGCCAGAATGCCAGTCAGAGATATCAATAGATATGATTCTGTATAACTGTTAAATTCTGGGGCAAAAATGTAATGAATTGGGACCAGTATGCATTTCTCTTTATAAAATCTTCATTTATAGAATTAGTTTCAGAATTATGAACAGCGGGGAAGTTTTTCCCATCACCTTGCTTGGTCAGTCTTCGTATATAGAGAATTATACTGTACCATGTCAAAATCTTGAGTATTTATGGCAGCCTGCATAGACCAGAACTTAAACCGAGAACTATGCAGTCATTCGACAGTGTTATTTTACACATAATCGCTCGCTTATGTGGGACTGCATTGAACATCCCAATTGTGTAAGCTATGTTAAAATTGATGACCGTGACAAAATTAAGAAGACAAATGTATCTACCATCCTGAATCCTAAGCTATTTATTAAATTCGCCAGGTAGAAATACAACCAACTAAACATGGTTAATTTAACCCAATATTTTTTTTGCATAAGTTGTGCATCAAAACTAAATAACCCAATGCGTAAGAACACGATCCATCTAATATCCCAGAGCTAGCTGTCTTTCCCTTCGTCTCTTGTACTTCTTCTGCGTACAGTACTAAGTGAACACCATAACGTTACACGAAATTAAACGTTCCTTACATTCAATCTGAGTTTAAAAAGCGAGGCAGTTGTACTATATGAACGGGGCAAAAAAATACATTGTAATTTTAGTATTATGGTGTGCAGTCATTGGCGGGGTTTATCCATTCCTCTAGAGGCGGTGCTATTTTGGCAGTTGCTGGTGCAGTTTTAAGTTTGTCACACAAAGGACTCCATATATTATCATCGTAGTATTGTAATCGAGTTTCAACGTATTGAGTCCTGCGCCAGTCGTGATATTGCATATATTCTTGCATATTTTTTGACAAATATATCAAATATGAACCCAATGAGACTGTACTGTTTAAATCCGCCACATGTATAAATGAATTGTTGGGCATAATCGCTTCAAAATCTCCTCTGGGCAATCTAATTAAAATTAAATCCTATCTGCTCCCCATTTGGATATTTCGCTAGTAGGATCTAACAAGCTTGCAGTAACTCGCGTGTTAACCAATCCCGAGAACGCTTCATAGTGCTTTGAAGGGAACATTGATGACAAAGAATTTTTGGTTGGCTCAACCGAATTAGCCGGCTCGCTGGCCGGGTGTCTTTTCATGTTGCCGCGGTCCCGACATTGTGGCACCATAATATGGGGTAGATATATGGACTAATCTTTGATGTAACCATTGGGGTAAATGGACAGAGTGAACCTATCTCCCATCCAACAAAACAGACAAATAAATGGTTTGATGCAGAATGCCAAAATAGCAGAAAATTGTATAATTCTAAAAAGAAAAATTATCATCTGAATCGGTGAGGCGATAATAGAAAATATTTGAATGAGTCAAGTAAAAATTATCGAAGTATTCTCAGAAAGAAATACAGAACTTATCGAAATAGTCTTCGTAAACAGTTGCAGGAGATGAAATCCTCGAATTCAAAAGAATTTTGGAAAATAATAAAGGGGGATAATGTAAATTCCATTGACAATAATTTATCTTTAGATTCTCTATTTGAACATTTCAGTAAAATAAATATGGGGGATAATAGTGAAGATACCTTTGATAACCAGGTTGAAAGTAGTATTCCTCGAGATATTAATAATGACTCAATAAATAACCCCATAACAGAGAGAGAAATATTCGAAGCTGTAAAGCAACTTTAAAACGGAAAGGCACCGGGCAACGATAATGTTGTCAATGAATATATTAAAAAGTCATTTGACATTATGAAACCCATATATCTCAGACTTTTTAATTTAGTGTTAGATACGGGGCGTATTCCAGAAAGTTGGTCAGTTGGAATAATTAAACCTATATATAAAAAAAAGGGAAACCGCCTCGAACCTGAAAATTACCGACCTATAACTTTGTTGAGTTGTGTAGGAAAATTATTTACAGCTGTTATAAATAAACGCCTTACAGACTTCGTGGAACAAACTAATTTACTATCCGATTCACAGGCAGGATTCAGAAAAGGCTGCTCAACAATAGACCACATATTTAGCCTAAATTGTCTGGTGCAAATTATGAAACTTAAACGAAAACGACTTTTCTGTGATTTTATGGATTTAGAAAAAGCTTTTGATGCAGTTTGGAGGAGTGGGCTTTGGAAAGAAGTTTTGTCTTTCGGCATTAATGGAAAAGTGTTCAACGTAATATTTAGTATGTATCAAAAGATTAAATCATGTGTCAAAATGGTAGTATGTCAGAAAATATCCCCTGTAATGTCGGCGTACGTCAAGGGGAAAATTTATCTCCCTTGCTTTTTGCTATATTTGTGAATGATTTAGAGGAGTTTTTTCTATAAAGAACAATTGTACTGGCTCAGATTTAGAAATTCTCTTTAGCGATAGTGATATTGTTATATATGCGAAGATCTTATTTTATGCACATGACACGGTTCTGTTCGCAGATACTATAAAGGGATTGCACTAATCAATAGACGTTTATGCTGAGTATTGTGAAAAATGGAAGTTGAAAATTAATGCTAGGAAAACCAAGGTAATCATTTTTGGAAGAAAGTATAAAAATGACATAATTTATTGTCAAGGTAGCTTAGTTGAAGTGGTTAGATGTTTTAATTATCCGTGTGTTCATTTAACAAACACAGGACGTTTTATACAGTCGATAAAAAAACAATGTTCAGCAGGCTTCTAAGGCTTTTTAGAGTGTACATGTACTTCGGAGATCAAAAAGTTTAAATTTGTCACTAGATTGCATTTTGAAATTATATGACGTAATTATAAAACCGATACTTATATATGGCTGTGAAATCTGGGGATATGAAACCCTTTCGCTTATTGAACAAACAGAGATCAAATGTCTATAACAAATTTTAGGCTTGCGGACTAGTACTCCGACGTGTATGGTATATGGAGAAACAGGGCAATATCGAATTACAATATCGATCTATTCCAGAATGATTAATTATTGGAGTAAATTAATAAGTGGGAATTGCAATGCTACTAGTGTTCTCATGTATAAACTTATTTTTGGACAATTTGGTACTGTATCGAGTAAATGGCTTGAGTTTATCAAATCTTTGTTTGACAATTTGGGATTTTCTTATATATGGCCGAACCAGTCGGTTTCAAGTTTACGGTGGTTAAAGGCTGCAATAAAACAGAAATTAAAAGACGTATATTACCAAATCTGGCAAGACCAAATAAACAGCTCTTCCAAAGGAATTTTTTACTCGGCAATTAAAAGTGAATTTGGATATGAACATTATCTGAATATTTTATCCTTTAAACAAGCTCAAGTAATGCTGAAATTAGAACCAGTAATCAACATTTACCCATTGAAACCGGCCGGTGGAAGAATATCCCCAGGGAACAAATGTTATGTACTTTATGCAAGGCGGAAGTCGGGGATGAATATCACATGATTATCAAATGCAAAGCTCTTCTGGATAAACGTAAAGAATTATTACCGTCTTATTATTGTATAAGACCAAGTGTATATAATGTATATAAGATGGTACTTTTATTTCAGTCACATAAACCAACGGTACTAAGACGTTTAAGTAAGTTCATTGGTAGTTTAAGTAGTTAAAAGTAAATTACGTCACCCGAGTATCAACTTGTACCAGTATAGTTCTTATTGTTATTCCACCTGATCTAAAACTTCTTATTCACCGCCATGATTTCTCAATTAACAATTCTGTTCATCATATGCCCTCTGCAGTGGCCTGAATGAATACAATCTATCTATCTATCTACCTCCCCCGAGTCCAGTTGCGACCATGATGTCATAATGTCTTTAAATACCCATGGTTATGGGCGCCCAGAACACCGAATTTAATTGAAATACGTAAGATCCTATATAGCGACATGTACGATTGGGAAGCATTGATAGGATATTAATTTATTAAGATTTTCTCCTGGAGGTCCCATATCTACCGGTGCTGCACCATATGACATAATTTCAGTTTCATGCAAAGTGTCAACTTCTTCCCTGTGTTTGTTCTATCTGATTTAGTGTTAACTCATACACAGCTTTCATGAATTATCAATTTCATATGATATCCGCCTCTCTTTTTTAACAAAAACTTTAATTAGGTCTTTGGGGATTCCTTCCCTGATGCTCTGACACGTGCATTATTGTTCCCTCTGGGTTCATTGATCCTCATTCACTTGAGTGTTCTGATTCCTAGACATAAGTCTTGAGGTGGAAATGCATAGTAGTTAAGTCTAGCAATTCGTATGAGAACTTTAATGTATCATAACGGTACTCGGATGGTAATAGCCTTCAGACAAGCATTTCATTGATATGAAATATATTTTAAATATATTTATTGCATTTATTAAAAGAAGTTGAATATTGATCGTTAGATCATGTTCGCTCTTACACAAACTAGCACGGCATCGTTGCTGACTTCCCGATAAATGAGCGGGAGGTCCGCTGGGATACAAGTGGTACGATCTGCAAAACAGACCGGACATTATAGGCCAACTTTCCGCTTTGAAGAAGCGTCAGACACCAAAAGATAAAGATTTTCGGTAGCATGGACTACTAGATATATTTAAATGTATACCTGCTACACTGTTAATATTCTCATTCAGTTTATCGCCTATAGGAACCACTCAGCCTTTATACCGACTGCCTGCGTCCGAGGTACCTCGAATTCGGTAGATGGAAATACAGTTAACACAATTTGACCGAGCATGCCTCACACCCAACCAGGATTCGAAACTGCTTACCATGGAGGGAGATGAAATATCAAGGATTACAGGATATATTATTATACCTCATGTAAATTCGTAATGTTTTCATTGGTTAACAGCCTGTCATGTGTCATTCTACAAATCGTGATGTTCAGCGCGTAAGTTGTACATCACTTGTGGAGAGCTGGCAAATCGTGATGTCCAACTCATGCAATAATTGTATAATGTAGCACGGAGTTTCAATTAAATATACTTATAAGTATGCCTGCTACCCAGTCAACCTATATCGCTCAGCATTTATCTCGATTGTTAATATATGCTAACGAGCTTTCCATACCAGTTGAAGACAGCCTGGTTGTACCTCGACTGCTCGTCTCAGAGGATAGTCGGATACAGAAGATGCGTTCGGCAAAAATATACCTTTAAATATAATTTAACGTATACATTTATGCTACAACATGTTAATATGATATTAACATTCGCCATATCCGTGAAGGATGCTGTCAAACATTACCCTCAATTAGTCGCCTAGTAATGACACTGGAAATACATGTAATGTAATCTGAAAGAGCCTGCTACTCGCCCAACTCAGGAGTCCCCATTCACTGCTTACCAAGGAGAGAGATGGAATACCAAAGATTACAAAGAAAGGACTTAAAATTAAATATACTTAAATGTATACCTGCTACCCAATCAATCCATACCGTTCAGCATTTCTACTGACAATTGGTCTCATACTATTAAGATTTCTATTATTTTCAAGGTTTCCTAATCAGCCAATAATCTTGTGAAAGTAATAGTACTGAAAACCCCATTATATATATCGTATCTCCAACAGTTAACCCATATGATGTCGAACCTTTCCTGACGTATGATACTTGAACACAAGTATCCGCCTTGGGATAATTCCCTGAAGTCTGTTGTAAAAAGTGGTGCTTTACATATATCCGTCTTGAACGTTGTCCTGTAATGTATTATTTCCGAGAGACTGGTCATCGTTCACCTAGATGATTGTTCTTCATTCATCACAGCAGGCTTCTGGCACTGGTCCTACAAATTCCAGAGAAAATGAATCAACGACCCAAGAACGCTGTCCATAGCTGTAGACACTTCGTCTAGTATGTCCTTAAAATCGATCTGGCCATGCTGGCAATGAAGCGTATTTTAAGCTGGCAATGAAGTTCGTTTTGATCTCCTTGAATGTTGCGGGAAAAGAAAACCAAAGCTCCAATACAAGCCGTGGTCAGCCGTATTCCAGAAAGAAATTCCGCGTCCAAAATCAAGAGATATAATTATAAGAAAATATTAGCTTAAAATTGAATGTAGCCATCAACTTGTTATACTTTACAGCAAAGTGCCCACCCCCTATATATTTTCGCTATCGCTAAGGCTAGAGAGCTGAAACTTACCACACTATATCTTTGGGTCGAGCTCTATCAGATAATGCAAAAAAAATCCAAGATTGCCGCCACGATGACGTCACTGTGACGTCATTTTCAAAGAGAGAATTTTTGGACGATTTTCCGGTCAAAATGTTCGAATTTTTTATTTTTGTTTTTTCTTCGCAAAAACTGCATGATAAATTAGTAAACAATAATCTGATATAAAATAAAATAAGTTTTACCCACTTTTCCACACAGAAAAGCAAAATGTTTGAAGAAATATGACGAAAACATCATTTTTCTGGTACCCCACATGGCCGCCATTTTGAATTTACCCATGACCCTCTGCTCTGGGGGTCATGTAAATAGGCTCAAAATGACCCCAATATGATAATCGAAAAAATCACGGAGTTTCAGCTCTCACTTTTGTGTCGTTCCGGAAACAGAAGCAAAAAAACAAAAGGGGGGGGGGCGGAAAGTGCCCCCTCCCAGACAAGGTAGGTTTAACTTGGTACCGTGCAAAGGCCCTCAAAACGAGAGTTTTGAGAGGGTGGGCTGGTTTTAAGGTGAAGCGTCGAAATATGGGTTCCCTATACATAACCCAAGGTGGGTTATGTATAGAGACGCCATATTTCTACACTTTTGGGAGAGTGGGTGGTTTAGGGTTAGGAATCGAAATATGGGGTCCCTATGCATAACCCAGGGTGGGTTATCTATAGAGAGGCCATATTTCGGTACTCACCGCCATCGAGGCAGGAAAACATTGTCCAATGTTTAATGTTGAAAGAGCGGATTTACTCAGTAAAAGATAAACCGGGGGTGCGAGCTGAGCTAATTTCTGTTCTGTTCTGAATAACACAAGAAATACTTTTAAAAAATGGAGAAAGCTCGGATTCTAGCTTAATTAGAAGAAACATTCAAAACACCCAAAACTTTTGTTCGTTTCTCTGTTGTAACAATCTTTTTGATTATGCCTGTTTGAAGTTCTTTGTAGTCGACTGCTGAATATTGAATGTGACATCTTGCCATGTCTTTGTTACATGCAATTTGGCCAACACAGCACAAAAATATCCGCGTTCACAATAATATCCGTTCTTACCGAGTGTTAGTGGAAGGGTAACCACTTAAGGGGATCACGTAGACCGCCCTCGTCATCTCATAAATATTCATCATCTAACGTGACCTCATGAATTTTAAAAAAAGCAAATACACGTCACCTCAGATAGGATCGTTTAGGGCATTCTGCGGGGAATATTTTGAACGGCTAGAAGAAGATTCGTGAGGAAACTACAATCAACATGCACATATCAGTCAAGCCTCTTATTTTAAAACCGATTTTCAAAGACAAGGTTAAATTTTGAGTTGAAAATGACGTCATTTCTTGCACTTGTGACAGAATCTGAACCCTCCGTGACCTTTCAACATTAGGCGATCAATTTTGCAAAATTTGTCGGAAATATAGACGATTAGGATACACAATTTTTAGCTCATATTGACTATTATGCTTTGCTAAAAATGTAAGAAAG
The DNA here is from genome assembly GCA_036873755.1 of Hanleya hanleyi. Taxonomy (NCBI): domain Eukaryota; kingdom Metazoa; phylum Mollusca; class Polyplacophora; order Lepidopleurida; family Hanleyidae; genus Hanleya; species Hanleya hanleyi. Next base: position 52,602 of record JAVTVY010012990.1, read on the forward strand.
TAATTGAAAATTACCGTGCAGTATTTTCAGTTCAGGGGAATAAAATGTGCAGAATATAAAATCCTTTATATACCGACACAGTTAAAAACCCTAAATTATACAAATACAAGGACTGATACAGCTCTCCAATTTTTTTCCTCGTGAAAAAAAGAGTGATTGGGTCATCACAGGGATTGAATCTAGTCCGTAACGGAATCACAAAAAATCGTGATTTTAAAACTTCCCGGTAAACTGACTTTATTAATTACACATTTTCTTATTAATTACACACAAAATTTTTATTCTTAGGATGAATTTATCCCTTCTAGGTCTAATTATAAAATTACGACTCTGAACTCTTACTTTGTCCTAGGTATACAGTTTCGGTCAAATGCATATATTTTCTACAGATGTTTTAATATAGAATATCTTTAAATAAAAAGCAACTCTTCTTCCTTGACAATTTCGAATTTCCCGAGTTTTTCAGGGTTATAAATTATGTGAAAAATAATTCCAGCTTAATATACATCTTCTCTGTTATTGGCTTGTTCCCGGAGATTAGAGGAAGCGAACAGAAAAGACGGCATACTGATATATGGTGTACGAATAGATGTGGGGTGAATTATGTGCGAAAAATGAGGGTTTTTGGTGACGGGCGCTTTTACGTGGAAATCATGTGAATAGTCTACAGTACCGGTATCAAAAATGGGATAAACCATGAGAAAAAAACTTTAAATCGCTTCTAAAATGTCACTCGCAAACCAAACACCGTGTCGCTTACGTGTAATAATACAAAGATTTATAGAAAAGGCGGTCTATACGTGATCCCTCAGTAAAGATGTGTCGCTCAGATGTAATATTATAGGCCTCTATACCGGAAAGGGCGGTCTACGTGATCCCCTCAGTAAAGATGTTTCTCTCAGATGTAATGCTAAGTCTATAAACAGGAACGGGCTATCCACGTGATCCCCTCAGTAAAGCGGTGTCTCTAAGATGTAATGCTAGGTCTATAAACAGGAAAGGGCTGTCTATACACAGTCAAAAAGAAAGACGCTTGACACGTTTATTCTAAAATACATGTACATGCGTTTTTTAAATAAGCGTATGCATACAAATAAAAAATGTTGATGTTTTAAATGAAAAACACCCACATCTAAAGAAAAACCTCAACATATAACTGATAATCGCAAGTATTTTATTTCTTAAAACAAGAACGTTTTCACGAGGCGTTTTTGTCTGTTGATATGATCATAATGTGCACAACAACGTCTCAGTAAAACGTTAGCGTCTTGCATGACCATAACACTCGTGACGTTTGACGCGTTTATATTTCAACCCGTGTGTTTTTACTGATGCGTCGTTAGTAGATAACATTTTGTATAAAAACGCGCGCGTTTTCCCTCGACACCTTCGATAAGACATGTTTTAAAATTAGAGAAGAAAGTAGTCGCTTAAAACACTGCCGTCAATCACGTGACATGAAAATCGTCTACAACAAAAACACGTGTCATCTTCAGATGTTTAAATTTCACGGCCAGCGTTAATTCCGATGTCGTTTGTTGGTAACGTATGCCACAAAAACCTTAGTGTTTTACAATGACATTAAGTTAAAACTATAACGATACCCTGAAAGATTTAAAACTGAACAGACCAATGATAATAGACCTACTACGATAGTTTGTTAATCACGTGATCTATCAGAAGTTCCATAAAACGGACGCGTTTATTCAGGCATGCAATTAAGTACAAATAAAGGTCAATGATTGGCGCCGTACGCGTTTATGAAATGTTAATGTTTTATGTGTATAAGCGCGTGCATTTATTAAATAGTAAGGTAATACATTCAGCACAATACAGCGTTAAACGGATGCGTTTATCACGGCATGGTGTTAGGTATGACGTAGGCTCATTTCTATTCCACGGGGTCCAAGCGCATATCGTCTGCTGGACTTTTTCGTCGCTGTCGGCATTTGGTGGAGAGAGAGTGGCACCGCTATTCAAGAATTCTGGTAAGATCATTTTCTGAACTGACCTATTTCATTAGTAACTTCCGTCTGATACATTTTCGCAGATTCAGAACGCTAATTACATTCATTTTCATAGAGGTAATCCGAAATATAATGTTCGGTTTTGTTTCGTTGGCGGTAGCAACAACAACGTAACTTAAACAACAACAACACAGGTAACAATATAGGCCTAACTTTTAATGCATACATGGCTGAGCAGTTCAAAATTATCTATGCTATACATTGTAGATGAATCTATAAATCCAAACGGTCTGTCATTCTCGTTTGTCAGAAGTTTTCATCTTGTCACTATTTATTTGCCTTTTGTTTTGGCCTTCGAAATCGACAGATTTTCAAGACGCTAATGTCGGAGTCGGTAGTATGGCAGCCACGAATCACTTCCGTTGTTCCCTGTGCTTTTGTTGTTTGAAGGATGGAGCCAGTGATGCCACCATACTAGATTTTCTGGAGAAATCCACAGCCTTTGACAAAGGGAAGGGAAAGAAGACACAACCAATACTTACCATCAAGAAGGTAAAGCATTTTTTTTATCTCATTCACCTTATTGAACATCTAATAATATCTTCTGACAACTGCATTTCCTGTCGCTCAGAGGCTATACCAGCATGGTTTTTATAGTTCAAATTTTCGTTTTGAAGATAAGCCCGTATTTCGTAAACAATGTGCAAATGATCCTTTGAGGATTATCTCTTGTAGGCAGGAAATGGGACCATCTGTCGCTGAGTTTAGTCTATCAATAGGAATAAACGAGTTCCATGTTAAATCAAAAATTGACCCAATCGAGGTCTTAAATTCTCTCGAATTAAACCGTACAGTGATTTTACTGGTTATTCAAATGACAGGACAAAAATGTCAGAAAGTAGTATTGAGTGTTGTAAAATAAGAGAACTCTTTCGAATCTAGAAAGGAATTTTATCAATATTTAGTGAAAAGTGACATGGAAGTTATATATTTTATATATTCAGCAGGGTTTGTAGTTCCCACCGGTCCGCTAGTCCGAGACTAGAAAATTTTGGGCGAACCAGTGAACATTCCGATTCACCTGTGGATCAGTAGAATATTTTCATTACATTTATGAACCAGATTAGCTGACCAGTAAACTGTAGAGATAGACTAGATGATCAAATTTACTGGTCTGCAAGACAAGTGAAAAAAATTCCGAATTTCGTACCCTGGTCAGAATCATTGAATCTTCCCGTTAATTTCATCTCACTTGATGTCAGTTTCAGGGAGCAGTCTGTATTCTGCATGAACACTTTAACAGGAACATTTTTTTATGACTCATTTACAATTAAGATGACAAATTGGTCACTTCGAATATCAGGTCACTTGATCTTGTTCTTTGTTTTTGCCTTAAGGAGAAAGTGGACAACGGAATAACCATTTTGAACAAATTAATATTCTGTTTATTCTTCTCATTGGTTTGTAGTAAAGCCGTCAAGCTTTATACACCTTTCATGACCTTCTTGGGCAGAGGCAGAATATTTCCCAGAGTTATATAAATGTGATGTTGTATACATTTGATCCCAGGAAAATGAAATTGATTTGTGATAATATATATATGTCATAATTATACAGCTGTCTTTGGATTAATTTGTTCTTTTTCCTTCACATTGTTTCAGGAGATTGCTGAGGTGGACAATGTGAATGCAGTAGGTGGAAAACAACTCGACCCACCCCGTTTAGTCATGTTTATGACCAACGAAGTGAAAGTGCAGGAAATTGTAATAACAGCAGATAAAGGGATCATATATTGCGAAACTGATCTCGTGAAAGAGGCAGTCCTTCACTGTGTGCTAGTGTATTACGCAATGGATCTCAGCTATCCTCGTATCTATTCGCAGCTCCTGGCACTATGCCAGGAACTTGATTTTGGTGATCCCTACACAGACCAGAAGTCTGCCAAGTACCTGAAATATTGGAAAGAAATTGAAAATGCCATGCAAAGATTAAATGTACAGGTCTCATAGTGTTGTGTGTGAACATTATGTCTGCATTGATAACAAATGCTAGAAACTCAAAGTTGATGGATACATAATTAAGCAGTTATTTCATTTATGAATTCATTTGATTTATGAATTAAGTCGTTTGATACAATATTATGTTGATTTGCATTGGAAATCTGACTCATCTTAGAATACAGTCTGTACCTGAAATATTGAAAAGAAATTGAAAATTTCCTGCAAGTATCAAATGTACAGGTCTCCTAGTGTTTAATACCTTGTACCAGTAATGCTAGAAAAGTCAAAGTTGATGGACATTTCATTAGGCAGGTATTTGAATCATGAATTCATTTGATTTATTAATCTATTCATTTCAGGCATTTGATACAACATTTTGAGGTGAAAATCTGGCTCTTCTTAGAATATAGTCTGTACCTGAAATATTGGAAAGAAATTAAATATGTGGTGTTGTGTGTGAACATTATGTTGCATTGATAACAATGTTGAGCTAGTAATGCTGGGAAAGTCAAAGTTGATGGATATTGCATTAAAGAGTTATTTGATTCATGAATTCATTTGATTTATGAATTTATTAAGTAGTATGATGCAATAATTTACTGTGATATGCATTGGAAAGCTGGGGCCAATTTCACGAAGATCATACAACAATTTTTTTATCTTAAATTTTATTATTATTATCATTATTATTATTATAATGAGCGTATCGTAAACTTACGATACAAATTGGTGTACGACCTTTCATGAAAGTGGCCCCTGGAGTGGCTCTTCTTAGAATACTGTCTGTTTGGCGAAACCGAAGCCTTTGTCGCCTTGACATGAGAAAGATGTCCAAGCAGAGCCAGTCTATAGGTAACAGGACTTGGCTAACTCAATTTGAGGGAAAAGTCACTCAATTGAGATTTCACTGAAGTCAGAATGAAACAGTAGAGTTCTCTGTTCACTGGACGTTTTTTAGAGTGTCAAATTATATAGCATTTATGTTTGAAACACAAAGTATTAGCTTCATGTACTACATCTGATTGTGTTGGTATTCTGATTATGTTGTTGGTATTCTGATTCTGTTGACCTGCATGTATGTCTATTATAAGTTCCCATCAATATTTTTTTTACAAATGTGCTGTACCAAACAAAATCAGACGTAGTACATGATGCAAATCTTTGTTTCAGTCGTAAATAGTATAAAATTTTGATGCTGTTGCACGTTTTTGACAAAGTCGGCAACAGTTTTGAATTAAAACACTGACATTAAACATATAAATACCTATGTTTTCCTACCTAAAACAGTAGCGACTTGCAAATAAACGCCAACATAAAATTAATAAACCTGTACGTTTTTAACATAAACGGTAGCATCAAAAGAATAAACCCTGGTGTTTTCATACCAAATCGTAAGCAATCGTAAGCTGTTGACATGTGCAGTTTACCATAAAACAGTAGCGTTTTGTTTCATAAACATGCGACATGTTTATTAAAAACGGATGACGTGTCTAATAAGTGTGTCTGGAGATAATCGCGTTGTGCGTTTTTGTTAATCACGGTGATGTTTTTAAATAAAAACACTAGTGTAAAACTTATCAACGCAAGTGTTTTCCAGCTGTGTCGATTCTCGAAAGAAATTATAAACACAGGCGTTTTAGTGGAAACGGTTGGTGTTTGTCATATAAGTGTTTCCATTTTCAAAAAACGTAACTGTTTTACAGAAAAACGCCTTGACATGTTTATTAAGTGTGTCTGGCAAGTGTTTTTGAAGCGTCGAAATAAAAAACGTCTTGTATTTACTGTGATACGTGATCCCCCTAGTAAAGATGTTTTGCTTAGATGTACGTCTATATACAGGAAAGGGCGGTCTACGTCATCCCCTGGGTAAAGGTGTGTCGCCCAGGTGTAATACTACGTCCATATACGGGAAAGGGCGGCCTACGTGATCCCCTCAATAAAGATGTGTCGCTCAGGTGTAATACTAGGTGTATATACAGGAAATGGCGGTATGCGTGATACCCTGAGTAAAGATGTGTGAATCAGAAGTAATACTGTGTCTATACACAAAAGGGCGTTCTGCGTGATCCCCCCAGTACAAAGATGTGTCGATCACGTGTAATACTATGTCTATACAGGAAAGGGCGGTCT